>JAXQGS010001235.1:0-10940 GCA_037040325.1 Mucor sp. M7501 | reverse complement strand
GCAGCATGCAATTGGAATCTATAGTGTGACACCGGTAGATATGGAGCGTATCGAAAGCAATCAGACGTCTATATAGTGTCTTTTTACTAAGAAAAGGTAACCGTCAGGGCAAAAACACAGCCTGGCTGGGATTGAATTTAGAGCTGCCACTGGTCCTCCAGATCCTTCTTTTGGACATCAAAAAACCTTTCAGGGACAATTACACAAAATGTTATTAAATAAACAACAGGTATTTCTCTAGACCTATACACGCAAAATTGAACGAGGAATCCAATAGTGTTAGTTTCAAAGCGATCTCTTTAGTCTGTGATGAGCAACTGTTGAAAAATGTAAAACACGTTTCTGGAGGAAATGTCTACAAACACTATAGTAAATTGATCCGAAGACACTTTTGTATGCTCCAATGCGTTTCTACGATTGTTTTGAGTATAGGAACACCTTAGTAGAAAACTTCATTTTCGAGGTGAAAACCTCCATCATTCAAAAACATCAATTTTTCCCTTGCTAGTACAAGGCAAAATTTTCAAAAAATCGATGATCCACTCAATCCCCAAAAAACTGCTGAAAAGTGATTCGTAACCTAATGTCAGGCCGTAGAACACGATTACACCTGTTTTGAGGCCGAGATCGTGCTTCGTTGGTGAGATACAAGCAATTTAAAACTTTGATTTTACAGTGGTAAATACATTTGAGGGCTGCTTACTGAACATTGCGCTTATTAACATCAGGTTTGATGTTCTGTAGTTTATCCATCTCAAGTCTCCATATGAGCTGTATAAGCCGTATGAGCAATTTTTGACTTTGGATGTAGATAATTCCTTTGGAATGCTGACATATGGCGATATAACTATACTAGCATCTCTTTTTTTGATATTGTATTATATCTTCCTCTCCAAATCTCAAGTGTTCAAACTTCTCGTTTAAGGTTAGAGCAAGTATACAGGCAATACGATCGAAGATCCTATCGCGCCATGTATCACATTGGATGATCCATAAATACAATCCACTTTACAGCAAACGCACTGATAGTCAGAATAAACTATAAAGCTTAAAAGGCTTTATAGCTTGTTTCATTAATGTCAGAGATATAAGTGGAGTAAGATCAGATTACTGATGATATGGCGCCAAGATCACTACACGATGTTTTCAGGCACAGGTTTGGCATTCTAACACGAGATCCTCCCACTTATCTTTGGAAACCTTGTTTGCACCAATAATCGTCCAAGGGTAATCCTTGCTATTAACCTTAATTACTGTATCGGCAATCCGCCGTCTTATTTCAACTAGTAGATCGCAACATGTATAAAACCATCAATGGTAAGACGACGTGAGCTTATTGAGGCATGACTAAGCAACTGTTATGATTTGAATCAAAAAAAGAAACCGCCTTGGTAATCTGTGAACACCATATCTTTCCAATGTCTGTGCAACAGTAATATATTTTACCACGGTAGAGAGGAGGGCTGACCTCAGTTGTTGATGATGAGTCACTTTAGGTAGATCTGGCTCTCAAACGATAGCTGACAGAAATTCTTGATATATTTAGTAGTTTGTTCTTAATAGGTATTCAATGTCTGTCTAAAACATTGTACTTGTGCATTAGATCAAATACTGGTGCATTGGATGATGGATGTCAAAAATCTTGCATCAGATCTACATCTTGAATATGGCGTTTTTGTCATATGTCGCCTGGACCATTGACTTGCAGCATCAGGTGGTCAATGTGTACGTGATAGGATCAAAAGAAGAGGGACAAAGTATCTCGAGCAGGAGGGAAGAGGGACATGATTTCCCCGCTTTTATATCTTCCTTTTAAAGATGTCCGAGATAAACACAGCAATTGCTTCTTGTTGATTTTGATTCACGTGGACGGGTGGAAAAGGCTGTTTTCATTTACAATGGATCGTTTCATTTGCACCAATGAAACAACCGTCATTTTACGAAATATACGAATAATTCTTTTTCCTTTTCTTTATTTTTTCTCTCTACACATTTCTGAAACAACATTTCTTTTCATTTTATATAAGCTTGCTTTGTATATGACATGGCAAACAAATCAAATGCAGTAACAGCAAAAAGAAAGGGCCAAAATAGCAGCTCAAAGGCTAAAGAAAAGGCAACGACACCACATGATGACATTGAATCGCTTCAAATAACCTTTTACGAAATTGAATCATGGATTGAAAAGACAACACCAGTGTTGACTCGTATGACAAAAGAGCTTGAAAAGGCATCTGGTAACTTTGATAAACGTCGTAAAGAGAACCAGCAGAAAGCAGCAGCATCTGGTTTGACCCAGCCGTCGCAGCAGCAGCAGCAACCACAACCACAACCACAACTGCAGCAGCCGCAAATGCAGATTCAAAGAACGTTGGGTACGAGAGATCTAGAGCAGCAATTACTTCAATTCCAACAACAGCACCAGCAACAACCGTTGCCATGGAAACGTGCCTTACTATCTGGCGACATTGCTGATGAATCACCTCCTCCACCAACTTCTACGAACGATCCCATGAAGTGGATCTTGTCTTTCCAACCAGGCAATCTACTAAGGCTGGACACCAACATTACCAGTATAGAACAGTTGATTCAAGCTGTACAAAAGATTAGATTGTTACAGTCAGAAGAGGCAGGACCTTCCAATTCAACGAGCACGGCATCGACAACAGCGCTTGCACTTACCGAAGACGAAGACATGGCATTGGAGCTGCTATGTTCTTCAACGTCGAGCTCATCCACAGATCAAACACCAGATGCCTATGTGGAGTACTGGCAGTACGCATTGGGAAGGCGGCCCAAGATTTGTCTAGAGAACTACAAACACTGTCAAATGAACTTGAACGGCCTCACAAAGGACATATCACCAGCAGCACTCAACTATATGGGACAAGTATTTTGGGATTGCTTGCATCCAAAGTTTTCCTCTGACTGGAATTCCTTTTGGGACCGATCAGGCGACCCCAAACGTAACCAAATGTGCATTGATTCTGGCCTCGCCATGGTCTTTTTGCACGTTATGCGACATGACAAGGACATTTGCGTCAACTCTCAGGAAATTGCTGGATTTTACTTTGACAGAGCAAGAGAAGAGCTGATGGAGTTTTTCGATGAAATACCCGACTGTGCGACGATTGAAGCGCTGCTGAACTTGTCCATGTTTTGCATTGTTTGTAAGCGGTATTCGCAAGCAAAGATCTTTGTTGGTCTCTGTCTCCACATGGTGATGGAATGCAACATTCAGAAACTGCTCACCGACGACTTGATTCTACGGAAAAAGTACCTCAAATTACTGCTCATCTTGTATTACAACGACTCCACCCTGTCTGTGTATGTTGGCGATCCGCCACTGATCAACGACATTGAATTCGACATCAACTTTTACGAAATCAACACGCTCAACGACGCTTTGTTCGAACTGAACAAGACAAAGGATGTCAAGGACAGAATCGACTTTGACAATGGCAAAACAATAGTGAAGGAGTCCTATTTCGTGCACACGGTAGAATTGGTGCGACTGACGAAAAAGACAAATCAGCTTATCGAAAGAGGAGCCACGGTGAAGCAGCTGTTGGCAGAGGAGACTTCATTGGAAGCATGGTATAAACGACTGCCAGACATCTTCAAACCACAAAACTACAATTATGAGCAGCTGGAACAGCTTAAATTGAAAAAGGACATGGAAAAAGATCTCTTTACACAGTTGGACGCAGAGACACTGCAGGCCCAAGCATCGCTGCTCCTCAAAATACAGTACGACTCTCAATGGATCATACTACACAAAGCTATTCTCAACAGTATTCGACGCTCCACCACAGCTGGCTCGTCGCCCTCTCTCTCAGGACAGGAACGCAGGTCAAGCACTATATGCTCAAATTCAGCCGACAGCATTGTCAAGATTTCAGAAGTGATTACTCGTTGTTTCGGGTGGTGTGTGTGTCAGCAAATCATCACCTGCCTGTATCACGCATCGACTGTTTACTGTGGAAACGCACTGATAAAAGACGACCTGCAGCTCAAGAACAGAGCAAAGATCATGATACATAGAATCATGCGTATTCTAGAGGCGTGTAGAATAATTTATGCTGGATTTCCGGACGACATGACTGATTGTCTATGTGAATTTCTAAAGAACCATGGGATGCACAACAGCCTGGAATGCTCCTGCAAATCAGGCGAGGAAACCTCTCCTCCAGATCTGGCTATGGCTGACATAAAGGAAGAAGATGAAAATACCCTGCTGGCATCGCTATTCAATCATAGTCATAACTTTACATAATGCTATTTAAACATGTACATTTAACCCTATCTTTACATTTACAAACATCACATATCTCTATTTTACCCTACATATACATTTATAACTTCCATCATTGCTCTTTTTTTGATTTTGAATTAAACTTGTTTAGTCGCCTACATCCATGAATTGTATGCTCTTGAGTTGCATACAGTGGTTCTTGTTCCCTTGACAACGCAGCATTAAGTTATCTCGAGTGCAGACAATGACATCTAAAGGGCCATCACCACCACCACCCAAACGAATAAAAATCTAGTAGCAAAATGTCAAATAGAAGCATAATAGAGGGTCCTATGCCATGCTTTAATGAAATGAATGTTTAAATAAGAGGGGTGATTTCTAGTTTCGCTGACACAATTGATTAGAGTCAATCATGGCAATAGAAGCGCCCAGACACCAGCCAGTTTCAGCATCACGGATCTTCTTGGCAGTACGCACCAGGCGTTCCGGAGGCACATCATAGCCGATACGCAGCAAGGCATGGGTATATGTCAGGTCGAGGCAGTATTCAGGAGAGCGCTTCAGGATGCTCAGCGCGTCAGGCACATGTCTAAATGCCTCGGGGTCTCCACTGCAGACACGGTTGGCCAATTCACCGAACTCACGCACTGTAAATTGCAGTGGCATGCCCAAAGGCTGCGTCAAGTCGTAAAAGAAGGAGAAGACGTAGAGATCGCGATCGCCAAATGTCACTGTCAAGGGAGGCTGATAGACGCCGTCAAAGGCACAAGGCGCCAGTGGACATTCCTTTTCTTTGGCAAACACCTTTTCAATCACACCGCGGCATGCGGCATGGCCTGCGCCAGTGCCAATCAGCTCAACGTTCTTGGTGACGCTTTCGCTGGTCCATTTGATCGTCTCCTTGTGGTCTTTGGGCAAACAGGGATGGTATACTTTGCCCGTCGCAAGCGCCTCCTCTTTCCATGTCTCAATCACCTGACTCTTGATCAGCTTGCGCGCCTCCTTCAAACCGTAGCCCAAATAAGAGTGCTGGTAAAGATTGTACTTTTGATGAGCGTAGTCTAGTTCGTAAACGTGGTCGCCAGGCAGCATATGCTCCATGTCAAGTGCGAATTCAGGTTCAAACACAATCTGAGTGGATGCACCGCCTAGATCAAAGGTAGCTGCTGATTTGCTGCGTTCGGATGCCTTGAGGTTGCCCAGCAGGTAATTGACCGTGATCCACGCATAGACGCCTTCGTCTCTGCCGTCCATGATCTCGATATCAGCGATAGGAAATGGGTACTTGTCTTGCAAGCGAGAGCGCACGGCTTGCAGTATGCGATCGCTCTTTTCAGCGCCCAGCAGACGGAGGCCAGCAGTTGCTTTGACGGCAATGGGTGTGCAGTGTTGCATGGCTTGAGGGACACTCTCGACAGCGATTTGCAACAGCTCCTCCAAGGAATCAGCAGCGCCCTCTGCGTTATCGCCAAACGAGGAGAGGCCAGGCTCCAGCATGTGGAAAACCTCGTTCTCCAGCTCGGGCTCTTCTTTGCAGTGGTTGAATTTGTAGACGTGCACTCTGGAGCCAGAGGAGCCCGCATCAATCATGACAGCATACTGCACCAGCGGCTTTCCTGGGTGTGGTGTTGAACAGTGATCTGAAAGCAATTCCTGTGCTACTAAGAATAGATTAATTCCAGGTATTTTCTACACAAAAGAAGCCATTGCTGCTTTACCGATATCGTTGTTCTTGTTGTTGCTGTTGTAATAGCTGGGAATCGATGAATAGGTCTCTGTGGGCACGAGGGCCCATATCAGAAGCACAAACAAGATCACAGATGTGATGGAGAGCAGGAGTCTCTTTTTGCTCTGTAGAGTGAAATTCATCTTTTTTATCCAGTACTGAAACGATCGTTGCTGTTGCTGCTGCTGCTGTTTGACTTGAATAGAGCTCTGTCGCTTATGGAGCGACGAAGAGGACGGTAGAGGTGAGTAGTCTGTGGGTGAAATGATGGATTAAGTAGCAGGTCTCTTTTTCTCTCCAAGAAAGAAAAGGATGGCTTTGGAGAAAAGAGAGAGAGAGAGAGAGAGCCTCTCTGTAGCTCAACATAAAAAATGCCTCTGTGCGGCTGTTGAAGCAACATTTGCCACATTGCTTTCCTATTAGCATAGCTGCTCAGCAGCATCCCAATCTGATCTACATATGAGCAATGTCGGGTTCCCTGATGCCTGTCTTTCAGCAATTCAACCAGAGCCACTTGTCGCCTATACAAGCATGGCGTCTGTGGATGGCATGTCATCCCTCCCAATGCCTGGGATGACAGCCGCCCATCAGATCTGCTGCCGCCATCTTTGGAAAAGCCACCAAACTGGCCACAGGGTCCCTCTTAACTCCAGATGATCTTTCCAATGTACTTGTCTTTGCAGACAGGAGCACGCCTGTCAAAGAGGCATACTGCTTGCCATTACAGAACATGTTAAAGGGCTTTGAAATGGGTGCTTATTGAAGAGTGCGTCACTTTGGAGTGGTACAGACAATACAAACAAATCCACCACCAATGGGAGTCTATTAATAAATTTTGTTTTTCTGTTTATCTTTCCCACTCTTTTTCTTCCCTTGTTTTTCACAGTTTGAACAAAAAAGATTGATACAGTGAACGTCCATAAAGTAAGTTGCTCTCAGTGTCTGCAGTGCACAAGGCTAACAGGAATGTTAAAAGCTCACATAGCATCGCTTACCCCCACTTATGGAACAACAGCCAGAAAAGACAATACATTTGGGGGTGAAACCTTCAATTCCAGGTAACTCTTTTGGCCAGCACAGCAGCAGCTAAGCAAGCAGCAGTATACCAACGCTCTGACATAGGTTCACCATTGCCAACACATCATCTGCGACATGTCATTGTCGCTGCAAAAGATGGAAGAACCGGGCAGGATATGCAGCTTCATTACACTCATGAAAAAGTCATTGGAAATGGATCGTTTGGAGTTGTGTATCAGGCAAAATTAATGCACACTGGAGAACTGGCAGCCATCAAAAAAGTGCTACAAGACAAGCGGTTCAAGGTGCGTGTGTGTTTTGAAGTGGCAGCAGCAAAACTATCAGGCGATTTTTTTTTTTTTTTTTTCTTACAAGTGTCTATTAGAACCGAGAATTGGAAATGATGAGAATGATGCACCACCCCAACGTCTGCGCTTTGAGGGCTTATTTCTACAATCAGGGCGAAAAGGTAAGGACACCTGGTGTGTGTGTGTTACTATATGAGCGACTGACATGAGAGAGGGGGGTTGCTTAGAGAGATGAAATCTTTTTGAACCTTGTATTGGAATATGTGCCAGAAACAGTATATCGAGTAGCTCGCCATTACGCCAAAATTAGACAACCTATACCCGTTTTGCAGGTCAAGATTTACATGTATCAGTTATACAGAGCGCTCGCCTACTGTCATAGTATTGGTATTTGTCATCGAGATATCAAGCCTCAGAACTTACTGCTGGAGCCCATCACTGGCGTCCTCAAGTTGTGTGATTTTGGAAGCGCTAAAATACTGAATTCAGGTGACTCCAATGTATCTTACATTTGTTCTCGCTACTATCGCGCCCCTGAGCTCATTTTTGGCGCTGCCGAATATTCAGTCAAAATCGACATTTGGTCTGCTGGCTGTGTCATGGGTGAGTTATTGTTGGGACAACCTCTATTTCCCGGTGAGAGCGGCATAGATCAGCTGGTAGAGATTATCAAAGTGCTCGGCACGCCGTCAAGAGAGCAGATTGAACTGATGAATCCCGACTACGATGACCACAAATTTCCACTCATCAAACCACATCCATTTGCAAAGGTACATGTCTAAAGCAATGCTTGCACGACACTGACAAACAACTAACGAGTCGAGTAGATTTTTAGACTAAGAACACCACCAGAAGCGATTGACTTGATGTCGAATATACTACAATACAACCCGCTAGCCAGACCCACTGCTAGCGAGGCACTTATACATCCCTTCTTTGACGAATTGCGCAACCCTGACACCAAAATGCCCACAGGAAAACCGCTTCCACCACTATTTGACTTTTCAATTGGAGGTAAGAACTGAAAAAAAAAGAGAACAACAAACGAGCCGAGATCTAACTAGACATTTTCTAGAATTATCGATCCAACCTGAATTCATCCGAAAACTTGTACCACCACACTGCTACGATGAATTGGCATCCAGAGGAATCGATATGGACGATTTCGTGCCAATCCCTGCAGCAGGTTTACGCATATCATTGGATTAAACATGACATCCACCAATAGCATACAACTGTAAATAATAAAGATCAACAGATCAGTCCAGATCAAAAAGATCTGATATGAAATTGAAAGCAGGCTGCTATGCATCCCTTGGTAGTCACCTCAGAATGACTGTCAATCCTATTTTTTTTATAAAAAAAAAAAAAAAAGACTCCAATAATTTTTTAGCCTTCATCTTGCAGCAGAACCACATCAAATGTCAAAGCGCCAAGCCGATCAATCCGATATCAGAGAGCAAAACAAGGCTGCTGCCTTTGGCAACGGCTCCAACAGACATGTCCCCGAAGAAAAGAACGAAATGGGCGATTTTGAGGATGCCTGGGAGGATGAAATGGAAGAAGAGGAGGTTGTAGAAAACAACGACATGGAAGACGAGGGAGAAGATGGTACGGAACGCACAGGATGATCGCTGCGGGAGCCCTGTACTTACACTCGCTGCTAATTAGGCATGGATGTCGATGAAAAGGAGGAAGAGGAAGAAAAGGAAGAGGATTTAAAGCTGTATTTGCCTGGCCAACCATTGGCAGAGGGCGAGGTTTTGGAAGCTGATCAATCCGTATACGTTATGCTCCACAACTTGGATGTGCGTCTTCCCTTCCTGAGTTTTGACGTCTTGGAAGACAAGTTGGGCGAAGAAAGAAAGAACGTAAGTGGATCTCTCATGCAATGTACCTTGTGTGGTGTCTGATGTCGATTTGCTAGTATCCTGCTACTGCCTACGTGGCTGCTGGTACTTCTCTTCCCGGTGATAGAAACAACGAAGTCTTGGTCATGAAGATGTCCTCATTACACAAAACCCAACAAGATGGTAAATATGCATCATCTAGAACAGAGCCACAAAAGCGCATTGCATTAACATCTCATCCACAGACTCTGACGACGAAGACGACCCAGATGCTTTGGACGAAGACCCCGTCCTCGAATACAGATCTCTCCCTCACAACGGCTGCGTCAACCGCTTAAGAGTGATGCCTCAACAACAAGAAAAGAGCATTGCTGCCACTTGGGCAGAGACTGGCAAGGTTCACATCTGGGATTTGACTGCACCCTTGGCCAGTTTGGAAGTTCCCGGGGCTCCTTCACACACACAGCAAAAGCCCTTGTTCACCATCAACAACCATGGACGTGAGGAGGGTTATGCTATGGATTGGTCTAGTCTTGAGGCTGGTCGTTTGTTGACAGGTGACAACAATGGCCGCATCTATCACTCCATCATCAGCCCCACTGGCGTCAACACAGAAAACGTCGCATTTAGAGAACACAAATCATCCGTCGAGGATCTTCAATGGTCTCCTACTGAGCGCAATGTGTTTGCCTCTTGTTCAGCCGATCAAACTGTCAAAATTTGGGATACTCGCAACAAGAAGCGCTCTGCCGTTGGTATTCATGCCTCGAATTCTGATGTCAATGTGATTACATGGAACAAGAAGGCGTCTTATTTATTGGCAAGTGGTCATGATGATGGTGTCTTTAGTGTTTGGGATCTGCGTACTTTCAAGGGCGGCGCTTCTCAGCCTACACCTGTTGCTACATTCAAGTGGCACAACGGCCCCATCACATCCATTGAATGGCATCCCACTGAAGAGTCTGTCTTGGCTGTCTCTGGTGCTGACAACCAATTGACACTCTGGGATTTATCTGTTGAACCTGATACTGAACAAGAAGGTCGCTTGACAAACGAAGGTGTTGAAGTGCCTCCTCAATTACTATTTGTTCATCAAGGCCAAGAAGACATCAAGGAATTGCATTTCCATAGACAAATACCTGGTTGTATCATCAGTACCGCAAGTACTGGTTTGAACATTTTCAAAACTATTAGCATTTAGATTTTATAATTATTTCCCCCCTCACCTCTTCCACCACAACTCCCCTTCTTCTTGCTTGTTTCTTTTTTTTTTCATTTACAACACTCTATATCTACCTTTCCCACCTAAAACTATACATTAAAGAAATCGAGAAGAGTGTAAAAAGCATCGCAATTGCTTGTTGATATGTCGTGTAGAATCTCTTTTCAAGATTGTGGTTTCTAATATCAGAGTCGGGCGAGAGGCATCCTTCTTTTCGCTCATCTGCCAAATAACACAATGCCAGTAGTCAATTGATTCGATACCTGCTGCAAAAACAGCTTTTTCATCGATTTTGGGTATTGAGCACGCTTTTTGGGTAAATCTGTGCAGAATTCCACTGGAAATTTCGCGTTTCTTAATGAACAAAGAACTTGATGATGCATTGCTTCACTAGATGATAAACTACAGACCATCAGATGAGATGTTAATGAGCGCAATGTTCAGTGAGCAGCTCTCAAATGTATTTACCACTGTAAAATCAACAGTTTAAATCGCTTGTATCTCGCCAACAAAGCGCGATCTCGGCCTCAAAACAGGTGCCATCGTGTTCTACGACCTGACA
>JAXQGS010001234.1:0-10752 GCA_037040325.1 Mucor sp. M7501 | reverse complement strand
CTCATTGGGCGGTGTGCGTGATGAAGCGGAAATGAGGTATATGTTTGTATGGCTTCTTGGTAGCCACTGATTTCTAATAAGGTTTTTTTTTTTTTCATGCTATATTAGGGGACATCGAAGAACCTATGTGGGAGCAATGCCTGGTCTGATCATCCAGGGCCTCAGAAAATGCAAAGTGAACAACCCACTCTTCTTACTGGACGAGATTGATAAGCTTGTGCAATCATCCCACTACGGTGATCCTGCAGCTGCTCTGTTGGAGGTGCTGGATCCCGAGCAAAACAACAGCTTCTCTGACCACTACCTCAACGTTCCCTTTGACTTATCCAGCGTGCTCTTTATTGCTACTGCCAACAATGTCGAGACGATCCCAGAGCCACTCTTGGACCGCATGGAGCTGATCAGCTTGAATGGATACACATTTGAAGAGAAACTGTACATTGCCAAAGCACATTTATTGCCAAAGCAGCTGCTGGCTCACGGTCTGGAAAAGGGCCAGGTTGACATGTCTGACGATGTGTTTCTCAAGGTTGCTGAAAACTATACCCGCGAAAGTGGTGTTCGAAGCTTGGAGAGAACGATAGCGTCCATTGTCCGTGCTAAATGTGTGGAGCTGGCCAATTTCAGGGAAGCCAACAATGAGTCAGAATACAACCCTCACGTGTCTCTGGCAGACGTGGAAACGATCCTCGGTGTAGGTGGAATTTAGCTGCTGAAAAAGTACTGCTGCATGTTTTACTAACTGGGTAGGGTAGATGGCCTTTTACGAAAAGGAGGTTGCTGAAAGAGAGCCTCTTCCCGGCGTTGTTACTGGCTTGGCCTACTCTGGCAGCGGCAATGGCGGCATTCTGTTTATCGAGTCGACCAAGATGCCAGGCCACGGCGATCTTCAATTGACAGGTATTTCCTAATACGACGCTAGCATAGCACACATACTCAATAGTTTGATGATTCCAAGGTTCATTGGGCGATGTGATCAAGGAGTCAGCAAAGCTTGCCTTGACTTGGGTCAAATCACATGCACATGCCTTGAAGATTGTGCCTGACGAAAACGCAAATCTTGTCGAGAAGCATGATATCCACATCCACGTTCCTGGAGGTGCTGTCCCCAAGGACGGGCCTAGTGCTGGTAATTGTGTGCATGGCGCTTGGAAAACAAGCATAAATACCTAACCGTTTTCAACACAGGCGTCACTTTGGTCAGCTCGCTTGTATCGCTGTTCTCTGGCTACCACGTTCCTCCCACCACTGCAATGACTGGCGAGATTTCCCTGAGAGGCCAAGTGCTGCCTGTAGGCGGCATCAAAGAGAAGGTGGTGTCTGCTCACCGTGCAGGCATCCGCAAGATCATCCTGCCATTCCGCAATCGCAAGGACGTGGAGCAAGACGTCCCCGAGAAGCTCAAGGACGACATTGAGTTTGTGTTTGCAAAGAACATTTGGGACGTGTTGGAGGCAGCCTTGATTATGAATGAAAGAGAGAAATGGACGACTCGTGTCTATGAGAGCCATTTGTAATAAACAAAGGTGTCAAATCGGCCAATTAAGCTGATTGGCCCAATGTGATGTTTGTGTGTGTGTGTTGCCAGTTGGGTTGTCCTGCACATTAATTTTTTAGGTGCACCGAGTAAAAAGCATTGACATGTCTCAGTTCTCTATTTTTTCCCTCTTTCTTTCCTGTTTACATCATACCATCATGGAGGGGCTGTTTGACCGTTTGTACAGAAAGAAGAAGAAGAGAGACTCGATCCCACCGACAAGAACGCACAGACATAAATCAGCCAGCGTCAGAAGAGCACTGACCATCAATCCACACGCTGCTCGTCATGGTAATTGATCATGGTGATGGACGCAAACAGAGTCAATGCAAAGGCTAACTAACACTCTTCTGTTTGGCGATACAGCAGCCACCAGCATACGGCATCAGTCCATCAACCCCAAGCGTGCTTCGTTCGAAGCTGGCTCGGCAGAACACAACTTTGCTCGTGGCAAAGGACTGCCGCCAGAGCAAGATGTGAATATCCTGTTTGACAACATGCTGGTAAAGCCCAACGATGCATTGACAGCACATGACCCTCTAAAACTGCATATAGGAGCGTCGAGGCATCCACGATCCCAGCATCAAGCAAAACATGAAGGATTGGGAGGTCGAGAAAAAGTGGCTCATGATCAACCAGGATCACCAAGCTGAACTGTTGGCATCCGGCATCCGACACAGTAGACTTCACGAGGCAGTGGCCGAAAGAGCCAGCTTGGACATCAGTCGACTCCCCAGCACACAGATCCACCAGAGCACAAGCAGCCCACTAAGCCAGTCCACTGCTTCTCGACAGCCAAAGCCAAGCGCGGACGGACCCGCACCCACCAAATCCATCTCATCGCCTGTAAATAAATCAACAACACCCACCTTGCTAAGGAAAAGCCCATCCACTATACTCAAGCCCATCAATACAAATGCCACTACGACGACTACTACTACTACTACGACTACTACTTCAACTAATATGAGCCCTGCGTCCAACTATTCACCTACCATGAGCAGATCCAAGAGCATGCATGTGTCTCCAACATCACCCAAAGGCAAGAATGACCATTACTACGATACCAACACAGCCGATCAGAACTCACAAGAGTTTTTTGTGCGCAAGTTTCTTGATCCCAATCTGCGGTCAGTGACACCCAAGATTGCGGCTAGCCTGGAAGTGAGTTTGAGAACGAGATCCATCGAGTAAGTGTGTGTGTGTGTGTGTTGCATCTTGTTTGATTCTCACATTGTGTATACATAGCTGGGTCGTCAAATTCATTCATCTAAAGGGGTTTCATGTGCTGTCGTATGCATTGGGCTACTTGAACCACACCAACGAAGACCGAAGAGACGTAGCGTTGGAACTGGAGGCGGAAATCATCAAATGCATCAAGGCCATTGTCAATACCAAAGTGGGAGGAAAAGAAGTAATGGATCATCCCGAGTACATTCATGCAGTGGTGTTCTCCATTGTGTGTCCCCAGTGGCAGACAAGGAAGATGGTGTGCGAACTGCTGGCCTTTCTGTGCTATTTGGAGGGATATGAACATGTGGTTCGCGGGTTCGAACTGCTGAAAAAGTACAAAAAGACGCTTGGGCTGTACGATGCGTGGATCAAGGTGTTTCTGAGGACAATTGTGCACGACAAGTATCTTCGCAACGAAACGCTGCCCGAGAGTCATCTGATGGAGTACGCTGTAAGTCATTCCCTATTTAATCATGCCAGTGATAAATTGACGCGAAAGGTGTTTTAGCTGTCCAATATGATCCTGATCAACGCACTGACCCGCCTTCCTGCTGGCGTGTATGATCGGATCTACATGCGAAACCAGTTTGATGCGGCTGGACTGCAGACTTCACTGCTGCCGAAATTGGAGGCCTTTGACTACCACTTGCTCAACCTGCAAATCGAGTCCTACAAGGAGGCAGCCGAGAATGACATGGAAGATGGATTTGGAGACGAACTGGCGCAATTTGACGAGCCAAAAGAGCCGTCAGAGCTGTTTGATCTGGTGGCAGAGAATATATCAGACTCTCGACGTGGGACCGAGTATCTTGTATCAGTTCTCAAGCATTTAACCTGGATAAAAGGAGACCAAGAAACAAAGTAAGTTTGGCTCTTTTTTTCCCTCCCCCTTCTTTTCTGTATTCAAACCCCCATTTGCAGATGTCAATTGTACAGAATGATCAGCATTATCATCGAAAAGATTGTTACAGATCGAACACAACATGATACATCCGACGACTTTTCAGCTACCTACGACATGGCTGTGGGCACAGTCCTCCAGAACTTTAACGATTTGAATCGCTTAAAGGGGATCGAAGTGGAGGCGAATGATCTCAAGGAACAATACGACAAGCTGGCGGCTGAAAAAGACGCATTGCAGAGCGAAGTACAAAAGCTGCGTATCTTGCCTTCGCAAATGGACCATCAGGCTGTGCTGAATAGAAACGAGCAGCTGATTGAAGAGAACAACTCGCTGCGAGACCTGCTGAAAAAGTCGACAGAGACGATTGCGTTGTTGCAGCATCGGAAAGAGGACGCACTTCCAACACCAACAACCACGCCTACAAGGAACATTTCAATTGAACTGCCACCAGAGAGATCCACGCCACCAAGCAACAAGTACCTGGAGAGACGATCCATGGACGAACGAGTAAATGCGGATGCGTAGGATAAAGCACATGTCATGGGATACTAACTCGTTTGTGTAGCACCTGTCAAGAAGCAACTGGCAGAATTCCAGCTTTCCTCTACCCGAAGAGCCAAAATCAAGCATATTCAACATTTGGCCGTTTCGATCCAAGCATAAAAAGCACAGACCAGTCAGTGGCACAAACACACTATCTCAGCCTAGTATGGGATCACCGTTGCCTTGCATAAATATATCACTGATACTAACATGTCTATTTTTTTTTCTTGCTCTTGCAGATCGTTTATCACTGACTTCTAGCCGAGAATCTCTGTCTTCACCCACAAATGCTGCCTTCAGTGGGACCAGAGAAGCGTTGTCAGTGTCTGGTACACATCCCGCGCCGCCTCCACCGCCACCACCACCACCACCCCCACCTCCACCTCCAGGTCCTGGCATGATTCCTGCTGGTTCAATTCCACCGCCACCGCCACCACCTCCTCCCCCACCACCACCAACACAAGGCACACAACAAAAGATACCTTCTATATCTGTGGATGCATCGCCATCAGGTGTGCCGCCACCTCCTCCACCACCACCTCCTCCCTCGCAGCTTCCCAAAGACACCTTGCAAGCACCCACACCCAACAACTTTATTATTCCTGCAAGAAAAGAACTTCAACACTACCCCCAAGTCAAGCTCAAGAATTTGCAGTGGCAAAAACTAGACGCCAAGACAGCAGAAAAGACAGTGTGGCATGTCGAGAACCAAGACCACGACAGCATGGAGGAGATCTTGAGTGAAAAGGGGGCGTTTGGAAAGCTAGAAGAGTTGTTTCCTGCCAAAGTCAATACATTCCTGGAGAATCGACGCATCAAGCAAAGCGTTGCCGAGAAGAGTGATTTCATTCGATTCTTGAGCAAGGAAAAAAACAAGAATATCAGTAAGTGAGTGCAGCTATTTTGGTACTCCTGTTGCTAACCCATCCTAGATATTGCCATCATGCCCAAGATCAAGCACTACGATTCCTACAAGGAAGTTGCACAGCACATTCTTGCCATGGACGATAAGCTATGCGACGAGATATTCCTGATCAATCTCATCACGTACGCACCTAGTCGAGACGATGATCTTGTGCTCTTGCAAAAGTACCTGGATGGCCCTGAAGAAGACTGTCTCAAGCTGGATCAACCCGAGCAATTTACAATCGAAATGATGCGCATGTACCGCTACGAGTCTAGACTGAAATTTATGCTGTTTCGTGTTCAGTTCTGGGACAAATTTGAACAGCTCAAGCAGGGTTTGTCAGTCGTCTTGTCTGCTTCAGATGCACTGCGAAATTCGGAAGCGTTCAGGGATCTGCTGCATGTCATTTTATTGCTGGGAAACTACATGAATGCCTCCAGTATTCAAGGCGGTGCTTTTGGTATGCGCATCGACAGCATCAACAAGGTATAAATCGCAGCTGTGGCGAGACGAAACCATACAACAAAATGGCTGACCTGTATATATCTCTGCTAGTTGACAGACACAAAGGCATCTGACTCTTCTCAATTGACACTGCTGCATGTCCTTATTGGCATTGTCAGGAGAGAGTTCCCTCACATTTTAACCTTTACAGAGGATCTCAAAGATGTCACGGAAGCTGCACGGGGTAAGAATCTGGTTGTTGTGTCTATTGCAGCTATAGTAACGAGTTCTTGAATTAGTCATGGCAAGCATCGCGGATATTGTACAGCAATACACTGAAATGCGGCAAGGGCTGAAACATCTGGGCGTTGAATTAGAGTCTTATTGGAAGGAACAGCACCAAGAGGATAAACATGATCGATTCTACACTGTGATGGAAGAGTACCAGACATCAGCTACCGGTAGATTTGAAGAGCTGGAAGCACTGTACGTCAATGTAGATGCGAAATGGAAGGATGCCATGGTCTACTATGGAGAGAACCCTCGAAACAAGCGACCGGACGAGTTCTTTAACATTTTTGCTCGGTTCCTTTCCAGTTGGAAGACATCTGCTACTGAAGAATCCAACTATACACGTCAACAGGAGATGGCAGAGAAACGCCGTAAAGAAATCGAAGAGAGAAGAATCAAAGCACTCAAGATCATGGACAGCGGTGACAGCACACAAAGCGAGGATTCCGAGTCGATATCGGGAGAGGATGATCGACGTTTGATGGATGATCTATTAGAGAAGCTGAGATCAGGCGAAAAGGAAAACAAGTCAAGACAGCTTCGCGTGCGACAGCGACTCAAGCGCTTGAGGAATGTGCAATCGCCCAGCGACAGGATGGAGAGAAAACTGTCGCATCGTTCTAATAGCATATCTTCTACTGCTTCGTCTGGACACATGCCACTTATTTCAGCAGAGGATATGTTGCGAAGTTTGCAGCAAGAGGATGAATAGAGCAAGTGATGTGATCTTGTCTAATAAACAATACAGTCCTTGTACCATTCTGTACACAGCATTGTGTCAAACCTGATTTATTGTAGTATTGGCTTTTCGCTTTAGTATCCATTAGTGGCAATAAACTCAACGCGGCTCGATCTAGTACCCCTTTATGCTGCAGCAGATCTCGAACACATCACATGTGCTAATTTGAGAGGCGGCTCGCAGAACAGTGCCTGTTTCTTGAAAACGTCTTGATGCTCTGTATTGTAATACAATCCAAGGGATCACATTGGTAAATTGCAAGTGGAAACAGAGTAGCACAAGTGGATTGATCCATCGAGACAAAATCTCGGTTTCAAATCCACAATGAAACAACACACTAAGTTTAATGACTGAAATGGACTTATTTCACAGGTATAATAGCAACGTTTATTTCTCTTCTCTTTGGTGTCTGATACGAGAGAGCCGAGCCCTAGCATACAACAGGCAGGATAAGCAAGTGGATGGATTTCCTGATCTGCTGTTTTTCTCTTCAACCGTAAATTTTTGTGTTCCCTGCGTAACCTTGGCATCAAATTAGATTGTAAATCGATTGGACTAGCTGCCGCCGTCTTTTTTAGCTTTTTCTCTGTATTCTTGGGTCCTGTCCAAGCTTTATTGGTCCTTGAAATTACTGTTTTCTTGTCCCTTAATTGTTTAAATAAGCTCTCTTTCCTTTTTTTTCTCGCTCTCTTTCTTCTTTCCCTTGCTCCTTTTTCTCTCTTTTCATCTACACTACCGCCATGCCACCTTTTACGACTGAAGCAGAGGAAGACAAGGCAAGCACGCTTAGAGCCAGACCCGTCAAGGTGGACGACGAACTGCTGGAGGACAAGCATCCCGATTCAAGACATCCTTTATTCGTCGGTCATTGGAAGAGATCTATTCCTTATGTTGACGAAGATTTCGCTCGTGATGATATGGATGAGCCTCATTTGAAGCGCAAGCACACTATCCTTCGAGAACACCCAGAAGTGGAAAAGCTATACGGCACAGATATCCGCACACTATATGTCACAATCGCTATCACGGTGGTCCAGCTAAGTATAGCGTATGTCTTTGGTAAAGTGTGGTCACCTCCATGGTACGTCTTTTGCTTGGTCACCTATTTTATTGGTGGCACGCTTACAAGTATGATTGGCGTTATCATCCACGAAGCTTGCCATTGTTTGATTTTCAAGCAAAAATGGGTGAATCGATATGTGGGTCTGCTGGCCAACGTCTCCCTGCCCGTACCCATCGCACAGTCATTCCGTCGCTATCACATTGAACATCACACTTGGCAAGGTGTGGAAGGTATGGATCCAGATTTGCCACTGGAATGGGAAAAGAGCTTGATCCGTGGTAATGCTTTATGCAAATTCTTATGGATCATGATCTATCCTATTATGTATGTTGTACGCGGGGCTGTGATGCAAAAGGACAGAAACTTAACGCCTTCAAAGTGGGAGATTATCAACGTTGTATTCACTGTATGCTCAGACACTGTGATCCAGTACTTCTGTGGCTGGACAGGCTTGTTCTACTTGCTCATGTCTCTCTGGTTTGGCTACTCGCTTCATCCTGGAGCTGCTCACTTTGTGCAAGAGCATTATACCTTTGACGACGGTCAAGAGACCTATTCTTACTATGGTATCTTGAATATACCCTTTATGAATATCGGTTACCACAATGAACATCATGATTTCCAAAAGGTTTGTTTGTGTTTGTGTACACGTGGGGATTATATAAGGGTTGCTGATCCCAAGATCCATATAGATTCCTTGGTCAAATCTCCCTGCTCTCCGTTCATTAGCCAACGAATACTATGACAAGCTATCATACCACACTTCTTGGGTTATGGTGCATTGGAAGTTCATCACTCAGCCCGCTGTTGGACCCCAATCTCGAGTGATTCGTAGCTACGACGACTTTAAAAAGGGTAGATCTCTTCTCGGAAAGATGCGTCAGTACGATTTACTCAAAATGAAGAAGAAGAATACCGCAGCTAATGCCACGCAATAAGAGCCCGTCAAACGAGCATACCACTCCCTCCTCCCTCCTCCCTCCACTTCATTATAAATTGCATTAGTTTTTCTCAAATTTGAATTTTCCAGATCAATAAACGTTGTGTATGAAAAAAAAAAGAAAAAAGACATGTCACGGTACCGAAAGCCATTCTCTTTGTTTCCCAGTGATATAAAGTGATACAAACGCTTTTTCTCTTCTTTTTTGAATTTCAACCCAACACTCAACACCTCACAATGAACTCGAGAGAAGTGACAGAAGACGAAGTGCTGCCTTTGATCATCAGGTAAGCATGCTTGAATAATGCCTTGCCCAGAGACTTAAACTGCGATCTCCAATAGCCAGCTCGTTGCCTATGGCTACTCTGCTGTTGCGCAAAGTGTGGCTGACGCGACAGGTGCTGCTACTGATATGATGCCAAGTGCAAAACTGTCAGAATTAATACAAATCGCCAAAGAAAAGAGTAATACAGCTATACCGAGCATGGAAAAAAGCAGACATGTATTGACTATTCTCGGCCATTAGACGAAGAGGAGGATTCTGACGACGACTATTCAGGCAAGGGCTTTGATCGTGAATCGCCCCGAGATCATGATATGGATGGCAGTATGCGTACGCCTGGATTCGACGTGGATTCAATGAAAAATGCTCGTAACGTATTCCCTCAGACGCTCATTCAGTCGGTGATGTTGATTTATATCTGCTAGAGCCTAAAACAGCACCCGAATACAATCAGTTATACTACACACAGCACAAAGGACCTTGCCGTACAGCTATATTCAGTGCAGACGGCCGATTTGCAGCCACTGGATCACACGATTCATCGCTGAAACTGCTAGATGTCAACAAGATGAAAAAGAGAACGGGAGATGCAGGAGACAAGCCAGTGATTAGAACCTTATACGACCACACAGAACAAGTCAATGATCTCAGTTTTCATCCAAATGGACTAGTGCTTGCCAGTTGCTCCAACGATCAAAGCATCAAGCTGTTTGATTTGTCAAAAACCGGTGTCAAGAGAGCTTTTAGATATTTACAGGTAAGCTTCTATCATAGACACAGCCTGGTAGATGAGTTACTCAAATGTGGTAGGATGCTCAACCTGTCAACTCGATTTGTTTCCACCCTTCAGGCGACTTTTTGTTAGCAGGCACCAAAGACGCAGCAGTCAGAGTTTACGATGTCAAAACACTTCAATGCTATACAAATTCCAGCAGTGCCGATATGCATCGTGGATCCATCACACAGATTCGTTATTCCAACACGGGTAAGATGTTTGCGACTTCTTCTTTGGATGGCACTGTGCGCATCTGGGACAGTGTATCCTCTCACTGCATTCGCACACTGGATGCTCATGGCGGCGCTGCAGTGTCGAGCGTTCGCATCACCAATAACGAGCAATACCTAATGACCTCAGGCTTGGACTCAACGATTCGTCTATGGGAAATTTCAAGTGGCAAGGTGTTGATGGAATATAAGGGACACGAGCAAAGAGCACAAATGTTACAGCCTGCATTTTCATATAATGAGGACTTTATCATGATTGGTGACGAAGCATCCACAGATGTTGTGTGTTATGATACTCAAACGGGCACATTGCTAAAGAGGATTCCAGGACACAATAACTTGGTTCGTTGCGTGGCAGCATCGCCTACGGATAATGGTATTTTGACTTGCAGGTAACTACATGTGATACTTGTGTAGAATGTAGGCAGATGCTAACTATTCCATAGTGACGATTATCGCGCACGTTATTTCAATACTCCAGCAGAAGCTGTATAATCGAATAAATATTTGTATACAATGTACTTGATGCCGTTGGTAGTGATTGTCTGCAATTGACATTGAAGGATGCAGGCCTTTGTTGATTCAAAACATGTCTTTGTGTGAGTGATTGCAGCATGAAATGTTCATCTGTCTGTTTTTTTGAGCTTATTTGTATTGAGAGAATAGCCGAATCCATCTAAAATGTCACTTAAACGCATGCAAATGTAGAATGTGCAAGAGAAAGCAGGTACTAATGCTGCAAACGACCATGGAAATCAGCATCCCGAAAATAAATTAACCAACTTCTTGACCAATGTTTTGGTCGAATTGATTACAAAGGCTCTTTATTGAAGTATCTAGAAAAACAACTGACAAGACACTGA
>JAXQGS010001233.1:0-10777 GCA_037040325.1 Mucor sp. M7501 | reverse complement strand
GGTTTTGAGTAAATGCGACAAAACGGCTATTTTTGGGCACACATTTGACATTTTACAGCTTGAGGCTCGAAACGTCTACATAAATAGGCGCTCTCTCATTGGCTAGTGACTTTTACCTGAACAAGCCTGAGCAAAGGGGATGGTAAATGAAATAAGGCAACAATTTTTGCCCATAAAAAAAAGCTTTATCTGTACGCACTACAGCTCTTCATGCCAAGGCGGTACAGCTCATGATAACAAGACAGTTATTTTAGAATCGCCTACACCGTGGCCGTGGGGCACTGTATTTTTTATTTTATTTTATTTTTTTATGATCCCGTTTCCTCAGGCTCTTATACTCCGTATAAATTACCAAAAAAAAGAAGGTTATCCTTTATTGAGTTGCAGAGATTTCAGACAAAACAGTTTGTGCTTCTTGCAACTCATCAATATCAGCATTTTCAGAGTTTTCCTAAAGGTTTGCGCAATTAGCATCAGCTAAAAGTGTTATTACAGCGTCGATATTTACCACTTGATTCTGCAAATCTTGGTAAGCATTAGCAAGTCTCTTTTTGACATCAGGGATCATTTGGTTTGTCTCTCCAAGGACCTCCTTCTGTTATATGAGATAACCTTTTCGTGTAAGCAACACTTTTATCGATAGTCATATGAATATAATCAACTTGCCTGCTTTCTGACATCGGCTTCGTCAGCACCTTCAGCGATAAGTTTATCAATGCGCTTTTGCTGTGTTTCAGCTTCCTTCAAATAACCAGCATGCTCCTTGTTAATTCTGTTGCAAGAAAGTTAGTCAGCAGTGCTTTTCCTATCAAAAGAAGAGCACCTTACCTCTTGACAACGTTGGTTTTGATTTTTAAAGGTGAAAGAGGCATTTTTACTGTGGTATAAGTTTAGAATAGGTAAAGAAGAAGGGATATTCGTGTGTTGATAACTCGAGAATATACAACCACGACATTTGCAGTCCGAAATCAATGTCAATGATGTGAGTGGCATTTGCCTCTTCTTCTTATCCCATGATGATGAATGAAATACAAAAGGCGGATTGCTCTTTCAGAACTAAAGCAACTTTTTATGACATGTTTATTTGGTTTCAAAGGTATATTAAATTGGCAATGAGTCTTTACTGAATCACCAAAAAGAGTTGTTTCTATTTTGCTGTCGAGGATTTCGATCGAGTAGAGCGTTTTGGTGGAGGTGGCGGTGTATCTTCAGCAGCTTCTTCTTCCGGAGCAGGACTCGCTTCTTTGGCAAGAGCCTATTATGTTTAGGAAGTGGTTAGTATCTATCCAGCCTAGCTTCTCGCAAAATATACTCACATTTGACCGCTTCCTGAAAGATTCCATGATGTTTGGCTGCTGTTTCAGCAATTCAGCCTTCAATTTCTGTTCTCTCACACCCTTTGGATTCAACCACGACAGCAATTGCTCGATTTCTTCGGGTTCAGAGTAGTATTTCCACCACCCACGGTATTCACTTGGCTGAGATGTCTTCAACTCGTGCACACGCTTATCAAGCCATTCGCTTTCCTCTGCAAAGCCCTGCTCTTGCATTAACTTTATAATGAACCAATGTCCACCGCCATAGCCCCAAGCACGCTCTGGAAGGTCGGATGCGGCAAAATCTCGCTCCATCATCATTTGAATATCAATGTCTGTAGGGCTGCTGACATAGAGTCTTCCAGTGCCGTATGTATTGGACACACCCACATTGTCCAAGTATATATAGCGATTGTTGAAGCGATCTCTACCAAGAGGGCGAATTCGCAGAGTCATGTAGCGTCTCATGTTCTTTTCAATGTGATCCTCCTGTGCATTAAAAAAAAGTAGTGTAAATATACAGCTCAAGGAGATGCATGCTTCCACAGTGTACCTTTCTCTTGATCACTCTTTCGTCCTCCTCCAGCTTACGTCTTTCATTCATTCTGTTACGCTGCTCCTGGTTTTTGACCTTTGCCATTTGACGCTGCTCAGCATATTGCTTCTTGCGTTGTATTTCCATTTCTTGTCGTGCTTTTTGCTTTTGCTTGAGCTTTTCCTGTCGAGATATCTTTCTGCGCTTGCGGTTTCCAAGTCTCGTTTCAGATCTGTTTGAACAAGATGATTAGCATTCATGCACACTAGAGTAGCACTTTGAGCACCTACGAGTCGCTTTCCACATCAGAGTCTTCATTCGAATTATCGCTGTTCTCAGATACAGATTCTTCCCCTTCGTCCTCCTCCTCTTCGTTGTTATCTTCAGACTTTTCCAATTTGTCGCGCTTATCCATCTCGATGCGCTTGGCAGCTCTGTTGTAACCATTAGCAAACATGTTCCTATCGTTCTTGCAGCGCTACTTACAATGCTTTGGATTCCTTGTTCAGTTCAACCTTGTGCTTTCTGAAATCGGTCAGTTGATCTTGACAGTATTCCATGTAGTTTCTACAAGGTGGATACATGAGTAATTGCATTATAACAGCTATCAAAGTTAGCCTTACTTGATGATTGTCGATTCATTCACCACATGGACCAAGAACTCTAGGATGTCCAGTTTTTGCTTGATGCTCAGCGTAGGATACTGCTTCTCTCTGTCCGCTGCTGACGAGTTTAGCTTGGGGTTCAAGTGGCGCAACAGATCATCGATGCTAGGCAGCAATTCAGGCGTGGCAATGTCGTTGATGCATCCGATCAAGGTGGTCTCCCACCCACGACGCTCATAGTTCGCTCTCAACTCCTTGCTGTCCCATTTCTGGGCAAAGCGCAAATGATCCTTGTCTCGCCATCCTCGCTCAATCTTTGGTAACTGTGATGACTCTGGCTTCAGTTTGGAGCCCGTTTGCTTACTGTTGCCCTCGCTTTCATCGTCGCTTTCATCGTCGCTCTTTTCCAATGATTCAAGATAGCTCTCTGACGCATCGCCGTTGATGATTTCGTTGGATGTATTGTCTTTGCGTTCCTTGATGATCACATTGAGCAAGCAAGCATTGTATTCAATCAAGACGGTTGCTTTGGGCTGGTGGGTTTCGTGGAAGAGTGCCTTTTCGAATTCATCTACACTGTAAGCTGTCAACTTTAAAGGCTCTGCAAAGACGGTCAGGAAGGCCCAAGTAGATAGGAAAGTATCAAATAGCTCAGCTGGTATATTTGAATCGTGGTGTGGTATAGGGCGTTCTGATCTGCCACCGCTGGGGTAAGGTATGATGCCGTCTTTTGAAACGTATTTTCGAGGGGACATGTCGATCAGAGCCCAATTGTTGTTGGGATCTTTGCGATAAATTGGCAAATCTAAGTCTTCGACTGGGTATTTCACTGCTGCTTGTTTCTTTCTCTCTATGCGTAGTCTGTCTCGCTCTTCCTTTAGCTTGGCTTTGTGTAGTAAGGTCTCTTCTCGACGAGCTTGCTTTTCGGCTTCCTTTTCATCGGGCGTTTTGTAATGGTTGCTGGCGATAATCTTGCGTCTCTTGGAAGGTATATCAAACACTTGGTTTTGGAATTTCTCTAGGTAAGGCGGTAATGGTGTTTCAATGCCGTACATGCTCGCAGTTGTAGGCTACAAAAGTAGTATGAGTATACGAGCCATAGCAACTAGAGTTGACATTTTACCTTGATCAACCACGGCGAATACACATAGTTTTCTCTATAGCAACAGTCGCGGATAAAGCACTGTATGTTGTATCGATTGAATTGCTGTCGGTCTCGTACAAATGTTGATCCTTCGACTATACGTGTCAGCTTTTCCAAAGGTCTTCCCTCTTCGTCCATCAGCTGCACCTTGTAGCGATATTCAGTAACAAACTCTTCTCTGTCTTGACTGGTGCTTGCACGTTCTGGAGGCATACTGGCGGTATTAGGTTGAGAGGTAGGCTGTTGTTCTGGTGTGGGGTGCAAAAAGGCATCAGGAAACCTTAATCTACCATTTGGCTGTCTGGGAACGTTTGCTTCATCAGGCTGATTTTCTGAATTTAAATTGGCAGCATGATTGTTATTGCTGGTGGTAATGGACAGCACTTGAATTGGAACGATATCGAGAATTCTTGCAACGTAACTGTAAACAGCAAAGTAAGTGTCGTGTCACGCTTTCAATGTACTTTTGTATACATACTCGTAGTTACTCAAATGACATCGCAGCACCTCTCCTATCACGAAATTGTTGCTGAAATGTGTATAGATTTGATCAACCAGATCATCAATATGGAGTGTCTCTGTAATCCAGATGGTCAGACGCTGGTCAACAAGTATCGGTATTCATGCTACTTACGGAATTGGACCTGATTGAGGATGCTTTTACGGAGAACTTCAGAAAAGTGGTATTCAGCTCTTTCATGCTCGTTTCTTTCACTCTCCAGCGCTTGTTCGTAGGTCAGATTTGTCTTGCCAGTTCTCTCGCACTCCCAAATAGCTTGATGATATAATGTTAGTTTGTTAATGTACGATCTACATGTAGGATTGTTAGAGGTGCTTTCGCTTTACATGAATGATACAGAAAAAGTTGAAACTCACTCATAATCTTTAAACACTTCATTCGTAGAACGAAGATACCAAACTTCCTTACTTTGACGTTTTGGATTCGAAGAGATGTTTAATGTAGCAGGCACTCGTTTTTTGTTTAGTAATGGCATAATGGGGAAGCTTCATCAAAAGAGAGAAAGAAAGAGAAAAAAGAAGAAAAAAAATGTAATCGCGTATCGTAATGTTTACTACCTTGTTGAAAGATTTTTTTCCCGGCAACCATCCAATTATTGTTGTATTTAGTTTTAAAAAGCTTGTTCGGGGTAAATTAAAAAAAGAAATGATTTGGGATCACTCTTACGCAGGCACCAGAGGATAGCATTTCTGATTGCAATGTACTTGAATTGGAACAAAGATTTTCTTGAAGAATGACCTTGCTTGCATCAGAATGGCATCAATGATCATGATGGATATCAATCAAACATAGTGATCAACATTCATCATCATGATCCATGCACATTACATCTGGCCACGATGCGAATATCAGGCAGTCCAGCATGGTCATGGCAATGTTGCGAAATACGTCGTACCTGAATTGGTTGCCATGGATACCAGTAGCATCTTGGCAATTAGCGATTACGCACATGGAACACATGCTAGGGCTGCAATTATAGTGATACTCATATTTATGCGTCATTGCTATCCATGCACTGACAGTCCTCGCTTAAAGCATTTGTAAGAGCCTGCTGTATTATCAATTGGCCAAAGAAAAAGCTTACATGTTGCTCTAAATCCTTACCAACACCTCAAATCAGATCATACTTATTTCGGCAAAGATATTTATGATAACTCTGAATCATCCTCAATCTATTGTCGTAAATGGCATCATAGATCCAGCAATAGAAAACCTCGAATTAATTAAATGCCCTTAACCATAGTCATGAAAATCAAGCTAAAATGATCCAATGTCGTTGCCCAATCAAAGGACCTCCACAAAAATCAACTGGCGAATCAACAACTCGCCACAAACCGGATTCAGCCTATCAGACGGCTTCTACAGATAGCAAAAGTAGTTGGATGTACGATATGTCGATTTTAGACAATGAGCAAGACGACAGGATTTCATGTAAGCGATACATGTTGCAGTAGTTCGACATATGCAATAGCTTGTATGCTTGATAGACAATGTGATGGAGTGACATTTGAGTCCCAGTGCTTTGGATCTGCATGAATATATTTGATTTCTGCTTGATCTGAGCACATTTTGAATTGAAAAGTGCTTGTATACACTTCATTCAAAGCTTTACTACGCTTTTTACAGACGGTGATCTGATATTATTCGTTCATTTATTCATTTATTTGGTTGTAGGTAAGAAAGAAAAAAGAGTGGCATTTCATTGTGATCAATTGAGTAATATTTTTTCAAGCAAGGCATTGTTGTGGAATCCAAAGATATTGTATTGTACCAGCAACCTAGTCATCCTGGGGCTCTTTCAAGGCATCTCGAGCAGCTTCATCTGCATGTTCAGAGTGCTTAGCTGATCATTGTTATGTGTCTTTGTAGTTGTCCGCTTACCATAAAACTTTTCCCGCAACATATACGGCCAGCCATCTCTAAAGAATTGTCCAACATCATTTTTCATGCACCATTTGTAAAAACCATACACAGACATATCTCGAAGAATAGTTGAATATGGCTTGACCTTGTCCAAGAAGCATTCCAGTCTGTTTTCTTTCACGCTTCTCTGATAACTATACGACTCGAAAATTTCGTCACAAAGAACTATATCTTCATCCCAATTATCGATAGCCACTGCATTGATGAATCGTTTAGTTTGAGCATCTGTTTCTGCATTTATGAGCGATGAAACGATTTTAGATTTCATGGATGAAGACGACAAGAGCTAAATAGTATATACTTGTACGTACCCAGAACCACATGCTGTTTCTTTCTTTCATTGAATTCCTCCTCATCACTTTGATTCTCATCAGATGTGTCTCCCATGTCGTCCAGATCAACAGTGCGCTGCAGGGAAAACTCTCTTTTCGCGATATTCTGAACTTTGCGAGGGCTAGAATTGCTCATTTTCAAGATTTTTGTATGGATTGAAAAAGAAAAACTGCCGCCGTCTGGAGAAGAGGAAACAAAAACTTACAACAAACTTGATTTATCAACAACGTGTGACATTCACTGCTGGGTCAAAGCAAGCCTTTGCTGTCAATCTCAATCTTTATAGTTTCTCGATCGATACTCTTGATATCTTCTCGAGATTCAACCTGAACGATGTCTAGACTGAGGCTATTGAGCAGCCTGTCCTGGAGCTCGACCATGGAATCACTTCAAAGCCAATGGCCCCACTTGAATTTGACCACTAAAGGTAGTAGCCATTGAGCTCAGCAGCATCAGATCAGAACACTCTTTAAAGCAGCATGTATGAGAGATACCCGAATCCAATCATGTAGGCCCTCTGTGTATGCATCTATAAGTGTTTCGAGTTTAAGCTTGATTGTTTTGGCCTGCATTTGCGTTACGATTCATGCAGCCCCAACATCAACATGCAACGTAATCAGGTACGGGTAACTCTTTCATCTTTTGCCAATATCCATTATAAATGTCTCTCCACATGACGCCGAGAGATCTTCCTTTTGCTTCTATGGACAAAAACGAAATAGAAGGCTTATTTCACGTCATGCTTATATCGCTTTTTCCTAACTGTTGTTGATGTGGATGTGCCTACGGAAGCACAAACCTGATCACATGGAGTAACGCTGTACGACAAAGCTGGGCTAAAATGTCCTGCCTTACACCAAGCTTATAGGTCCATTTCTTTCATAAATACAATGGTGCAAAAACCTCTTCGATTGATCGTATTTCTTTTCACTACGCTTTTATTCGTTTTCTTATCTGGAAACTTTTTCTTTAACAAACACTCTGCACATTCAATAAATCAACGCACAAACATGGCTCAATTTCAAGTAGTTCTTCGTGAAGGTATCGTAGGTGGATTTGCTGGTCCAACCGTCAAGTAAGTTGTGCGTGGTGGTGTGTCTTTTGCTGGTCTGCTAACACCATGGTTAAAAGGCAAGTAGTTGATATCAAGGGCGATAACAGTGGGGCTACAGTGATGCATGCTACTTTGAAACCTGAATCCAAGAACGATTATCACACTCAATCCGGTGGTGCTTCCATGTACGTCATTCACATGTAGATAATGCAAATAGTGATTAACCCAAGCACAGCGAGGAGTTGTCCAGTCTTTTAGATACCCTCAAGCAACAGCTTCAAGACTTGCCTACTGAGCAGCCTGTTGGTAGCCAAGATATTTACGGCCAAGATGTCTCCTTGTCTTTCTTCTCGGATGATTTCCAATGGTCCAATGGTAAGTTGCATGATGGGCGAGTCGCAATGTACAACATGGCTAATGCGCTGGGAGTGTAGGCGGTCCTGAAGGCTGCTCTCAAGGCGAATCACAAGTTCAAGCAACTCCCGAGCAAAAGGAAAAGTTCAAGGAATTGGTCAATTTGGTCAAAGGTCTCGGCCAACAATATGCTGTAACTGCTGCTTAAACACAGGCGATTTTATTTACTACTATTCCTTGGCTCCTGCTTCTGCTTTATCAGCAGCTTCTTTAAGTTTTGCTAAACGTTCTCTGTTTCTTTTCAATAAAACTCTATTGACATTGGCTCTTTCAATGTCGTTCATTTCAAACCAGTTGTTGATTCTACTCATCGTGCCGTTTTCATTGATCACTGTATAATTGTATATTAGTCTTTTCTGCATCAGAAAGCACGTTGCCATGGAAACTTACCGACGGGACCAAGTTCTTTTAATTTGTAGGTGTCATTGATATCAACATTGACAGTTTCATCAGCTGTAGAGGGAAGAGCAAGAATAGGCTTCTTGAGATCGTCAGCGGCAGAGGAGGACATGCTTAGTTTTGAGATGCGATATGATACTTGTTGGAATGAAAAAGGTTGCTTTGCGAGTTGAGCTCGAAGAAACATGAAAGAAGACAAAAGAAAGAAATTTCAATGCATGGGATCTTTAAAATGTCTCGCTTCATCGGCTTGAAACACTACACAATGAAAATATCGAGAATCTTCTGGTAGATCACGCACAAACTTGGATGTTTGTTCGTGCCTTTCGAAAATGTAGTGGAGTGGACTATACAGCTATTCATCGCTACAAAAAACTAAAGGGATTACAGTAAATGCTTTGAAATGGACCATTGGCAAATGTGATCGCTACTGCTGTTTTACTTTATTCAATATAACGCGCTACATTGCCTGCCACATTAATCACTTTCGTAGCGTGCTCACTCTTGTTCAATTAATTCTTGCTTGATCTAACATTGTATCGGATCAGCCAACACATCCTATAGAATGCAAGGTTCCATCAAAGCAAATGAGCCGAGGACTCATCATTTAATGAATTCATGCCTTCATTTCAAGCCTAGAAATGGCAATGAAGCTTGACGTTTCTTTCTGGGAGCCTTCCAGCCCTGATCTCCTACAGCTTGCCAAAAATGAAGCACCAATAAAACCTCTTTACATCTCAATAAGCAACATGTGCATGTCCAGAACCCATATAAAGCGAACCATCGGATATTCAATAGCAGGAAGGTGGTCCTCCCAATCTAATAGCCATATTTAATTTGGGATATCTTTCGTCCTTGGAAGCACCAACTGCAGTTTCGCTTTTTCTTTTCCCTTTTTGTTTTATTCGCAACCATGTCTACTCGTCACGCTAGAACTGCTGATAGAGCCTCCAATGAAAAGAACACCAAAATCTTGAAGGCTCTTTTACAAAAGAATCCCAACAAATACTGTGCTGACTGCAAGAAGAAGGGTGAGTGAGCGATACTTTGTATTACGTCCTTGGTCTAACATGAAATAAAGACGCTCGTTGGGCTTCTTGGAATCTTGGTATCTTTATCTGTATCCGTTGTTCTGGTATTCATCGTTCTCTTGGTGTTCACATCAGTAAAGGTAAGCAGTAGCCATGTGAGAGATACACACCCGCCATGCTCACTGCTCATTTATCAACTAGTCAAATCAGTCGACTTGGACACTTGGGTTCAGGACCAAGTTGAAAACATGGTTCGTTGGGGAAATGAGCGTGCAAACAAGTAAGTGGATGCTGTGTATAATGGGGGGGTATCTGATCGCTTACACATTGCTATCAAGGTATTGGGAAGCTACTCTCAAGGACAAGAAGCCTTCAGAGAGCAACATGGAAATGTGGATTCGTGCTAAATACGAGCAAAAGAGATGGGCTATGAAGGGCCCTATTCCAGATCCTAGCACCTTGGGTGGAGAGGACGATGCCGATGATGTTGTTAGCACGCCCAAATCTGCTTCTTCCGCCTCTTCATCTGTTCGTCAGTCTCCTGCCCCTCAAAAGCAGCAGGTAAAGCCCAAGCAATCAGAGTTTGCCAACTTGGACGCATTCTTGGGCTCTCCTTCATCTTCTCCTGCAGTCAGCCATCAATCCGCTAAACCTGCTGCCTCTGCCGCTACTCAACTTCAAGGAGCTGATTTCTTTTTTGACAGTGCGCCCTCTAGCACATCGCCTGCTGCTGCTGCTTCTTCCGCCTCAGCATCGCCTCAAGCTCAACAAGCTCAAGCACCTAAACAAAACGATTTCAAGTCGATTCTATCTCTATATAGCAGCATCCCTGCTGCAACCCCTCCACCTCAGCATCAGCAACAACAATATGGAGGAAGCTTCCAAAACCAAATGGCAGGTTTGAATCTGGGAGGAGGAGGAAACCAATCTTACGGACAACAATTCAACACAACTCAAGCTAATAATAACAATAATATGTGGGGATCATTTGCTACTGCTACACCATCTCAGCAATCACAGCAGCAACCTCAAGGAAGCCAATTCTTTACATCAAACACTAATACACCTGCCAAAAAGCCCGAGAAGAAGGAGTAAGTCTTTGTATGCTTTATAGAGAAAAAGTCGTTACTAAACAAGGTGTCTTTTTTGTAGTGTCTTTGCAGATCTTTTGGGTTAAAGAGGTATTTTCAATAGAATGTCATGATTACGGTAGAACACCATGAAGATATCAATAATAAAAGCTGGATTTTATTTCAAATGTAATGGGTATATTTACAATGTCTAAATGATAAAGTCTACTTGTGCATCTAGAATCTCTCGCGGTTAGCGGCTATATTGATTCGTCCATTGGATATTGACAGCGAGATCATGAGCAGCACGTTGAGTCCAAGCAGGATTGCGCAAATGTTCACGACCGACCAGAATGTAATCAGCCTCATCCTTTTCCAAAATGCTCTCAGCGTCCTTGGGTTCAGTGATGATACCAACAGCACCAGTAGCAAT
>JAXQGS010001232.1:0-10833 GCA_037040325.1 Mucor sp. M7501 | reverse complement strand
GAATTAAACTGAGGTTGAAAATAGTCACTAGCGCTTAAAACAGCCGACTGCACTGTAAACCAGGCGGGAACTAAAAATAGGGGGATGCAGCAGGCGATCATATTTGCTAACCGACAGGATTCATGATCTATTCAAAACCCTTGACCTTTAAATGAAGCAGTTCGTGATAGTAATCATTCGCTGAAAATTATGCTTAATTAGCTGTCAACCAATGCAGCAACTGAATATCCGTTTAGATGTTTATGAAGCACTCAAATTAAACATATAATTGTGATGAAATGAACGCTGTAGTAGCATTACCGCAGCACATGTAACAAGTATTTCCTCATTTTTGTAAAATTCGCAGCAAAATTTTGACCCTATGCCAAATGATAACAAAGCAAGTTATCATCAAACGGTTTTAACTATAATGTGTTCCAACGCACTGTCTATCAATTCATTATTTGTAATTGTTCCCAATTGCTCGTAATTAAAAGCTTTCATATAAACCTTATGATGGCTCAAAATCAACAACAAATTTCCAAAATCGCTGATTTCTCGACAACCATCCTAGCTGCAAGGATGCCCATTGCATTGTTCATCCAAACAAAGCTAATTGTATAATTTAGCTTGCTGATATGCCTTTTAGCATGAATCAAGGTGTTAATTGAACCGAGCTGACTCATATGTCAATTCTTTATTGTAGGACTTTTATCAGAGCTTAAGCATTTGAGGCAATCAAATCTTCTTGAAAAGGTATATTCATTCAGGGCAGTTTTTGCATTTTGATTGTACAATATTTATGAGCTGCAAATAATGCTACGGCGATGCCATCACCCTTTACTGATCTGCAAGAAAAGCTACTACTACACTATTCTGTCTTTCCATCTCTTGGACTATTAAATACTTGATCCTTCAACACTTGGGAGAGCAAACCATGTACAGCCTCTACAGTGATTTTGGAACTATCCTTTGTAACCTTGTTCAGCTGACTTTCATCATTCTTCTTTCTATCTCCATAATATCCTCCCATGCGACTTGTCATGCTTTCATTTGTCTTGTTCAGCTTTTGAGCAAGATCCGACATTTGTCGAGTTGCATAATCGCGATTCTAAGACGATAGGATCAATAAACCTATCGCAAGCACAGATATACTCGAGACTTACAGTTAAGAGGGGTGATTGTGACAATGTGTTGACCCAATACTTGTGCCAGAGAACCTCTAATAGTTGATTATCCAGTGTCGATTTGAAATGAGAAACTTCCAGAGAGTAATATCTGCGTTAGGAATAAGTGAGTCATTGAGGCGATGCTGGGAGTAACCATGCTATCTTACGATTTAGCATGAACACCAAAGTCTTCAATCTTGTTCAGGGGTATAGTCTGATATTCCGAAGGTCCTTCATCGGGTGCTTTGTATCCCTTTTTGATAAATTGGTAAATAACCTAAGTATAACGGTCCATCATTGCCATCCTTACTGCGGGAAAAGTTCTGAATGCGCCAATCTCCACCTTGCCAGCAGACATGGTGCGGTTGGGGTCAATCTACAGATGAAATGAACGTCTAGTGGAGATGATCGTTGTCGAAAGAGATGTTTGATACATACCACAACTGCTACAAATGGCTCTTGATATTGTTGATTCAGCATTTGTGTGTTTACGTCAATGCCAGACAGCCAGCAGCCGTAGCCTGGATGTGAGTGGTACCATCCAAGCACATTCTCCAATCTGCCCACCTAACAATGTTTTACCAGTCAGCATCATCTGTGGCATCATGCTATGCGTAGTGCGCCTACCTCCTTGGATTTCTCAATGTATGACACCATATACTCGTAAGCTTCATTCTGTGCATTGACTCTTGTTTCTGTGCCCTCTACAGGAAGCGCAAAGCTGTCCATCACATACATGGTATCGCCTTGAATTTTGCCTTGCATTAATCCCATAATTTCAATGTTGCCACCAGAGCGAGCATGCATCACCTATCGAACTTTAGTATTCAGGATGGGGGGGGGGTTGATGCGAGTGCGTCAGACAGCTTACCATTTTGATGAGTGCAATAGCTGATATCTTGACGTGTTTAAAGTAATGAGGACTAGAAAAAGTCAATGAGATGTTGGTGGTGGCGACTTTGTCAAGACATGAAATCTTACTCATTCTTCCAAGGTTTCTGAGCTACGTTTTCTTTGTCTTGGGCAGCATCGTAAAAGTACACTTGGTCCTGAGCAGGATCCACCGTTACAATGTTGTTTTCGAGCTCCCAGTTCTTTTGCGAAGTGCTTGCTTCCATATTATGCAGAATATGTTGCAAGAAGAAACTGAAAAAGGGGATCGTTAGCTCCAGGAAATACGCGCGCTTTGATGAATTGTGCAGGACTGCATTTATTGCAAGCCCCCACAGTAGCACCAAAGAGACTGATTAAAATGCAATTGAAAGTAATAACAGACTTCAACCATTCTTACAAAAGAGAGTATGCTGAGCATGTTCATCTACTTTTTTTTATTAGTAAAAATCATGATTGGAAACCCTGTAAAGACGTCCATTTTGGTGTGCCTTTTTGTGTGAAATGTCAATTTCATTGTTACTCCATTTGCTGCTCTTAGCAGATGAAGAGCCTAATGATGAACAGCATTTCAACATGCTTTCAACAGCCACTAATGTCAAACATTTCCAAGCTGGACGCTTTCAGCCGCGACCAAGCAACACTTTGATGTCTTTATTCAGCTTCCTGATCTACCGCAAATCTTTATACTGAGGAATTGACATTTGATGCATTAAAAAGTGCCATTTCCGGAAATTGGACAGACCTACTCAATGGCAATCGTATAGGCATTCGTAATTCACACAAGTCTTGACAGTTGCATTGACCGCGACTAAATGCTGGTTGGCTCAACTGAAGCTAGGCCATTCACCCACGCTCATCAGTATGCAAATGTATCTCTTCTCCCCATTTAAAACAAGCCTCGGTTGGGGCAAATCACCTTATGAGATTCTATATGTTCTCAAGCAGTCCTTGCATGGAACCCAGATACACTTGTCAATTGGCTTAATTTGGATGAAGAATGTCTCGGCTAATGCTATGCTACGACCATGATTTGCTACCAGAGCCTGGCTTTGTATCGTTGTATGGCATTTTGGAGGCAGAAAAAAAAAAAAAAAAAAGAGCTTCGCGTATATATGGCCAATGTAAAATAATGTGTTGAATCACACACTCTTTTTTCTCTCAAGACAAACTTTCTCATATAGCATTCAAGGAAACATTTCCATTTCCTAGCTATTTCTTTATATTCTTGAAACAATGGTAGTGGATCATAGCAAACTGCCATCCCATTTCATTGGTAACACAGACTTGATGCGCTTCCTCCTATTTGCTCACTCTCTTTTTTTCCAGGTGGCAATTCAATCGACACAGCACCTCAAGGTCCTGTCAGAGACTTTGTCATTGCAAATGAAGGCCATACTGTCATCAGCAAGATTCTCATTGCCAACAACGGCATGGCTGCCATGAAGGAAATCCGCTCTGTTCGCAAATGGGCGTATGAGACGTTTGGCAACGAGAGAGCCATCGAGTTTACCGTGATGGCCACGCCTGAGGATCTCAAGGCCAATGCAGAGTACATCCGTATGGCTGATAACTATGTCGAGGTGCCTGGCGGGTCCAACAACAACAACTATGCGAATGTCGAGCTGATTGTCGATGTTGCCGAAAGAACGGCAGTTCACGCGGTGTGGGCTGGCTGGTAAGTATAAGGGATAGGGTCCTCGTATTTCTGGTGTGTTGCTGATAAAGGCGCAAACATAGGGGCCATGCTTCAGAGAATCCTCGCCTGCCAGAGATGCTGGCCAAATCCAAATACAGGTGCCTCTTTATCGGTCCTCCCGCATCTGCTATGCATTCGCTGGGCGACAAGATCTCATCCACCATTGTAGCACAGAGCGCACATGTGCCCACCATGGGCTGGAGTGGTGATGGCATTACGGAAACCGACGTGGATGAGCAAGGCCATGTCATTGTGCCTGATTCAACGTACAAGGGCGCCTGTGTTACGACTGCAGAAGAGGGTCTAGCAGCCGCTGAAAAGATTGGCTACCCCATCATGATCAAGGCGTCTGAAGGCGGTGGCGGCAAGGGCATCCGTAAGGTAGACGGGCCCGAGCAGTTTGCTAGCTGCTTCTCTCAAGTGCAAGGAGAAATCCCTGGATCCCCCATCTTTATCATGAAGCTGGCTGGCAATGCCAGACATTTAGAAGTGCAGCTGTTGGCGGATGAGTACGGCAACGCCATCAGTTTGTTTGGCAGAGATTGTTCAGTGCAGCGCCGCCACCAAAAGATCATTGAAGAAGCACCGGTGACAATTGCCAAGCCCGAGGTCTTTGAGCAGATGGAGAAGGCTGCGGTGCGTCTGGCGAAACTGGTGGGCTACGTCTCTGCGGGTACTGTAGAGTACCTGTACAGCCATTTTGACGAAAAGTTTTACTTTCTCGAGCTGAATCCTCGCTTGCAAGTCGAGCATCCCACCACTGAAATGGTGTCTGGCGTCAACTTACCAGCTGCTCAGCTGCAGGTCGCTATGGGTATTCCTCTGCACCGTATCCGTGATATCCGTGTGCTTTACGGCGTGCAGCCCAACAGCGCGTCTGAAATCGACTTTGATTTCGCTCATCCTACCTCGCTAGACAGCCATCGTCGTCCAACACCCAAAGGCCATGTCATTGCCGTCCGTATCACTGCTGAGAACCCAGACGCAGGGTTCAAGCCTTCCTCTGGCATCATGCACGAACTGAATTTCCGCTCAAGCACCAACGTATGGGGCTACTTTTCTGTCGTGTCTTCAGGCGGACTGCACGAATACGCAGATTCTCAGTTTGGCCACATCTTTTCGTACGGTGAAAATCGTCAGCAAGCGCGCAAGAACATGGTGATTGCGCTAAAGGAGCTGTCTATTCGCGGCGACTTTAGAACGACGGTGGAATACATTATCCGTCTCTTGGAGACAGAGGCGTTTGCAGAAAACATCATCAACACGGGATGGCTGGACATGCTGATCTCCAAGAAGCTGACTGCCGAGAGACCGGATACGATGCTGGCTGTCTTTTGCGGTGCTGTCACCAAGGCGCACACGGCGTCCATTGAGAGCTGGAATGCCTGCAAGCATCAGCTGGAGAGGGGCCAAGTACCCAGCAGAGATGTGCTCAAGACGGTGTTTACGGTGGATTTCATCTATGAGCAAGTGCGCTACAACTTTACCGTCACCCGCTCTGCTCCTGGTCTCTATACGTTGTACCTGAATGGCAGCAAGACGCAGGTCGGTGTCAGGGATCTGTCTGACGGCGGCCTGCTGGTCTCTCTTGCTGGCAAGTCTCATACCACCTACTCCAGAGAAGAGGTGCAGGCGACGCGACTGATGATTGATAGCAAGACGTGTCTTTTGGAAAAGGAGAGCGATCCCACCCAACTGAGAAGCCCTTCGCCTGGTAAACTGGTGCATTTGCTGCTGGAAAACGGAGACCACGTCAAAGCTGGGGAGGCCTATGCTGAGATTGAGGTCATGAAGATGTACATGCCCTTGGTCGCCACTGAAGACGGCCATGTTCAGTTCATCAAGCAGGTGGGCGCCACGCTGGAAGCGGGTGATATCATTGGCATCTTGGCGCTGGATGATCCCAGCCGTGTCAAGCACGCACTTCCTTTTACTGGCCAAGTGCCCAATTACTGCTCTCCTTACATGTATGGCGACAAACCCAACCAAATGCTAAAAGCAGCCAAGGCGTCTCTGGAGTACATTTTGCAAGGCTACGATAACCAAGCGCTTGCTCAAACAGTGCTCAAGCAGATGACTGAGATCCTGCGCAATCCTCTGCTTCCTTACTCTGAAATGACGTCTGAAATGTCTGTCCTATCCGGCCGAATGCCTGCTCGTCTGGAAACTGCTTTGCACAGACTGTTTAACCAAGCAGAAGAAGCAAAGGCGCCCTTCCCTGTTGCAGAGGCCACTGGTCTGATTGACGACTTTGCCAAGGCCAACATCCATTCGCCGTCTGATCTCACTGCCTACAAGAACGCTGTGCAGCCCATTGTCGCTGTGCTGGATCGCTACAAGGAGGGTCTCAAGCACCACGAATACGCCATCTATGTCGAATTGATGGAGCAGTACTACAATGTGGAGATTCTGTTTAGCGGCCAGATCCGCGAAGAAGAGGTCATTTTGCAGCTGCGCGATCAAAACAAGGAGGACCTCGACAAGGTCGTTGCCATTATGCTGTCGCACTCCAAGGTAGCCAGCAAGAACAACCTGGTCATGATGCTGCTCGATATCATCTACCCCTCCGTGGGCGGCGGCGGCAGCGGCAGCGGCACTCTGGACAAGTTCTTCTTGTCCATCCTGAAGCGCTTGTCAGACATTGATAGTCGCGCCACGCAAAAGGTCACTCTCAAGGCGCGCGAGCTGCTGATCCTGTGCCAGATGCCTTCCTACGAAGAGCGACAGGCGCAAATGTACCAGATCCTCAAGAACTCTGTGACGGAGCGCGTGTACGGCGGTGGCATTGAACATCGCACGCCCAACCCCGAGGCCTACAAGGACCTGATTGACACCAAGTTCAACGTGTTTGACGTGTTGCCCAACTTTTTCTACGACAAGGATGCCTACGTCTCTCTCGCTGCGATCGAAGTCTACTGTCGCCGTTCCTACCACGCCTACAAGATCCTGGACGTGGCCTACAACCTCAGCGACCACCCCTACATCTTTGCCTGGAAGTTTCTCTTGGGCAATGCCACACACGGCATGCAGCAGGGCGACGACAAGCGCATCGTCTCCTACTCTGACTTGACCTTCTTGCTAAACAAGACGGAGGCTGAGCCTATCCGCACAGGCGCCATGGTGGCTGTTGACTCGTTGGACCAGCTGATAGCTGAGCTGCCTCGTATTTTGACAGCATTCCAGCAAGACGATAAGGTGGATGGCCGTATGGAGAACATTCTCAACATTGCAGTCCAGAGCAGCGCTGAATGCGATAATGCGTACTGGCAGCCCAAGATCAAGGAGGTCATCCAGTCTCACGTGGAAAGCTTCCGTCAAGCTCACCTGCGTCGCATGTCTGTCATTGTGTGCCGTCCTGATCAGTGGCCAGACTACTATACATTCCGCGAAAGTCAGGGCTACGAAGAAGACGAAGCCATCCGCCACATTGAGCCTGCCATGGCCTACCAACTGGAGCTGTCTCGTCTGTCCAATTTCGACATCAAGCCAGTGACCATTGAAACCAGACAGCTGTACGTCTACTATGCGGTGGCCAAGGAGAACCCCTCGGACTGCAGATTCTTTATCCGTGCTTTGGTGCGTCCAGGCAGAGTCAAGGACGCCATGCGCACAGCCGACTACCTCATCTCGGAGAGCGACCGCTTGCTGAACGAGATTCTGGATACACTGGAGATTGTGTCGCACGAGTACAAAAACTCTGACTGCAACCACTTGTTCATCAACTTTATCCCTACCTTTGCTCTGGAAACCAGCCAAGTCGAGCAGGCCCTGACTGACTTTGTGGATCGTCACGGAAAGCGTCTGTGGAAGCTGCGTGTCACTGGCGCCGAGATTCGCTTCAACATCCAGCCAAAGCACCCCAGCCAACAAGCACCTATTCCTATCCGTTTTGTCATTGACAATGTCTCTGGCTTTGTGCTCAAGATGGACTCCTACCAGGAAATCAAGACGGACAAGAACGGCTGGGTCCTCAAGTCGCTGGGCCAAGCCGCTGGTCCCATGAACATGCTGCCTGTAGCTACCCCTTATCCCACCAAGGAATGGCTCCAGCCTCGCCGCTACAAGGCACATCTCATGGGCACAACCTACGTCTACGATTTCCCAGAGCTCTTTCGTCAGGCCACGCAGAACCAATGGAGCCACCATGTGCGTGCCAAGAAGCTGGCTGGTGAAAACCCCCCGCCCAAAGTGCCATCTCAGATTGTCAAAGCCGTGGAGCTGGTGTTGGATGAAGAGGCCAACGCGCTGCGTGAACAAGTCCGTCCTCCAGGCACCAACACGGTCGGCATGGTTGCTTGGATGGTCACGCTTTGTACACCCGAGTACCCCGAGGGCCGCCGCATGATTGTCATTGCCAATGATATTACCTTCAAGATTGGCTCCTTTGGTGTCGCTGAAGATGCCGTCTTCTTCAAGGCGTCTGAATTGGCTCGCAAGCTGGGTATTCCTCGCATCTACCTCTCTGCCAATTCAGGTGCTCGCATTGGTCTGGCGGATGAGCTGATCAACAAGTTTAGCGTTGCCTGGAACGAACCTGGCAATCCTGCCTCGGGGTTCAAGTACCTCTATGTCACGCCAGAGGTGTACAAGCTGGTCAATGCGGATCCCACACACCAGAGCGTGGTGGCGGAAGAGATTCAGGACCAAGGAGAGACCAGGTACCGTATTACAGATGTAGTGGGTCTCACGGACGGCTTGGGCGTGGAGAATCTCAAGGGCTCTGGCTTGATTGCTGGTGAGACGTCGCGTGCCTATGATGACATATTTACCATCACGCTTGTGACCTGCCGTTCTGTTGGTATTGGCGCTTACCTCGTGCGTCTGGGCCAACGTACCGTCCAAAACGAAGGGCAGCCCATCATCCTGACTGGCGCTCCTGCATTGAACAAGGTCCTTGGCCGTGAAGTTTACACGTCCAATCTGCAGTTGGGTGGCACTCAAATCATGTACAAGAACGGCGTCTCTCATCTGACTGCAGAAAACGATCTCGAGGGCATCGACAAGATCATTCAATGGCTGGCCTATGTCCCTGCTGCTCGTGGCGCGCCTGTTTCAATGGCATTGGGATTGGATCCCGTGGACCGCGAGATTGAATACATGCCTCCCAAGGGCCCCAGTGATCCTCGCCTCTTTTTGGCTGGTAAATACCAAGACAACAACACATGGATCAGTGGTTTCTTTGATGAGGGCTCCTTTACAGAGACGCTGTGTGGCTGGGCTCGCACGGTGGTGGTCGGTCGTGCTCGACTCGGTGGTATCCCTACGGGCGTCATTGCTGTTGAATCCCGTACCGTGGAGAATATCATCCCTGCTGATCCTGCCAACTCGGATTCCACAGAGCAAGTCTTTATGGAGGCTGGTGGTGTGTGGTATCCCAACTCGGCCTACAAGACTGCTCAAGCGATCAATGATTTCAACAAGGGTGAAGAGTTGCCTCTCATGATTTTTGCCAATTGGCGTGGCTTCTCTGGTGGTCAACGCGACATGTATAACGAAGTCCTCAAGTACGGTGCTCAGATTGTGGATGCGCTGAGAAACTACACGCAGCCTGTCTTTGTGTACATTATCCCTAATGGCGAGCTGCGCGGTGGTGCCTGGGTGGTGGTGGATCCCACAATCAATGCGGACATGATGGAAATGTATGCTGATACACAGGCGCGTGGTGGTGTGCTGGAGCCAGAAGGTATTGTTGAAATCAAGTACCGTAAACCGGCCTTGTTGGCCACCATGGCTCGTTTGGATCAACAATACGGTGATCTCAAGAAGCATCTGGAATCAGCCATCGATGTCCCTGTTGAGGAAAAGGCTGATATCAAACGTCAATTAGAGGCGCGTGAACAAGAGCTCTTGCCAGTCTACCAACAGATTGCTATCCAATTTGCTGATTTGCATGATCGCACCGGTCGTATGAAGGCCAAGGGAGTTATTCGTAAGCCTCTGGAATGGCGTCATGCGCGTCGCTACTTTTACTGGCGTGTTCGTAGAAGACTGAATGAAGAATACTTGATTCGTGAGATCAAGACCGTAACGGACAATGGCCTCCGTCGTGATGCCATGATGACGCTTGTACAAGATTGGTTCAAGGCAGACATGCCACAAGGCGATAGCGATAATGAGCAAATGGTGGCAGAATGGTTTGATCAGTTCAGAGATCGTATTAACCAACGCGTGGCTCAATTAAAGCGTGGTACGTTGGAGAACAAGATTGTGGCATTTGGATTACAAGACAATGATGCTGTCATTGAAGGTTTCAGTAAATTGTTGAATCAAATGAGGCCTGAAGAGCGTAAAAAGGCAAAAGAGAAGCTTTCGTCATTATTTTAGAGGTGTCATGCATTTAGAGAAATAAAAAACATGTATCAAAAGCAGTTTTTTCATTGATTTTGGGTATTGGGCACGCTTTTTGGGTAAATCTGTGCGCTTTTTGTTGAACAAAAATACTTAATGATGCACTGTTTTGTTAGATGATAACTTACAAATCATTAGATCAAATGTTAATAAGCGCAATATTCAATGAGTAGCCTTCAAATGTATTTGCCACTGTAAAATCAAGAGTCTGAATCGCTTGTATCTTGCCAACAAAGCGCAATATCGGCCTCAAAACAGGTGCCATCGTGTTCTACGACCTGACATTAGCTTATGGACCACTTTTCAGCGATTTTCTGGGGATCGAGTTGATCAACAATTTTTATCAAATTTTGCCCTGTACTAGCAAGGGAAAAACTGATGATTTTGAATAATGGACGTTTTCACCTCGAAAGCGAGGTTTTCTACTAAGGTATTCCTATGCTCAAAAGAATTGTAGAAACGAAATGGAGCATGTAAAAGTGTCTTCGGATCAATTTACTATGGTGTTTGTAGACCTTTCCCCAGAAAACGTGTTTTGCATTTTTCGACAGTTGCTCTCCACAAACCAAAAATATCGCTTTGAAACTAACACCATCGGATTCCTCGTTAAATTTTGCATGTATAGCTTTAGAGAAATACCTGCTGTTCGGATAGAAAAATCTTGCGTAAATGCCCCTGAAAGGTTTTCGGATGTCCATTTTGTTGATCTGGAAGACCAGAAGAGGAGCAGCCTCTAAAATTCAATCC
>JAXQGS010001231.1:0-10895 GCA_037040325.1 Mucor sp. M7501 | reverse complement strand
TAATTACTTCAAGTACGCTCAACTTCACCCTGTAGGTTCCAACCGCATGCTGCTAAATTTTGAAGTCTGACATTTGAGTATACATGTGAAGGATCTCTCCTCATTATTGAGCACGTTTCTTGGGTTCAGATGACAGCTTCGGTTTGTAGATGTCCTGTTATGGCTTTTTGATCCGCATCGACACGGATTAGCCAATCTGATGAACAAGGGAAAAGGTTGCCCTTGAAGTCTAATCATATGAATTACATGCTGTACACTTATTACGACCAACTAACGGCTGAATCAATTTAATAAATTCTAGAACAAGAAGCTCAACACAAACAGCATCATTACCTCTCGAAAAGAAAAAAAGGCAGATTTTATTGATAATTTGAAGAGACAGAGAAATGGTATATGTTAATAAAGTACACATTCAAATCATAGCAACAACAGCCATCTACTACTTCCACACATCGCCCGTCAAAAGGTCTTCTTCGTCATGCATCGGCGATGATAAAAGAGTACGTCTCTCATCTGGCCATTGCCACTCTGGCGCATCCTGTTCAGAAGGCGAGAGAGGCACTGTAGTTTTGGTATTGGAGTGTGTTGTTTGCTTGGATGCCGTGGAAGATGATGTGAAAGAGTAACTGTTGCTGTTGATCAAGCTATCGGTTGGACGAGGGACAAAGGGCTTTTTGGATGGTGGTGTAAAGGAAGATGCCAGTGTGGCATCAGAGTGCTGCTCTCGTGGGTATCGCAATGGTGAGGTAGAAGGCTGGTTGTCGTTGTTGGGCGTTGAAAATGAGGGCTGGACAACCACATTGTGCTTGAGTCTAGGGACAGATGCTGTGGAAGATGTGGGTGTGCTGCTGCTCATACTGAGGCCCTTTTCGTTTCGCTTAATGTCAGTCAACGTAGGTTTTCTGGCGGGCGGTGAAGGCGGCTTGATGTTGCTGACCGGGAGCTGTGCCTCTTCGTCCGATAGATCATCCACAACCACATAATTGCCTTTTCCTTGCTGTATAATCACATCAATGCAGCCTTCTCGAGGACCCAAATTGCCAATATCATCACTGTTCTTTGATTTCCCCTTTCTATCATCGTATCTATTGGTAGCAGTAGTGGTAGTGGTGGTAGTAGAGACACCGCCATAGCCTCTTTGCTGCTGCTGGCGGCGTTCACGGCGGGCCAGCCGCCAGAGAGGCACACGGAAATCAATGACTGGATAATTGTAGTCGCCAAACATCATCTTGCGGCTGGCCTTGTACAGTGCTTCCATCTCGTCCGCAGAATTGGGGTCTTCGAATTCTAAAGGTTCTGATTCATCCTCGTCGTCTGATTCATCATTCATGCCTCTGCCCGAATTCAGAAACCGAGAAGTGGGGGCAGGCTCAAGCCAACGCTTTTTGGTGGTGATATTGGAATAGCGAAGACCCGCCATAATGCGAGAGGTGCGGCTGCTTCCCATGTGAGGCACGCCTTCTGAAGGCTCAAAGGATCGATAGCTAAACTTGTCGCCCTTGAGTGTGTCCAGCGTATCCATCATGACGTCCTTGAGCCCAAACGAGTCTTGGACTGCCTTTCGGATGGGCATGCGAGCAGAATGCACAGTTTGATCAAAGTAATCCTCCCAAGAAAACGAGAACCTATTGAGGAGGCTGGTATCAGTACGCAGGCTCAAAAGGCGTCTTATGATGTATGACTTACGAATGAGCAATAGCAAATGGCACCATTTCAATACAAACAAGGAAGTCCTGTATCGCAACCGAGATGTGCTCAGCTGACGTTGACAAGGTTAGTATTTGCTGCGTAATAGATATATATATATATATAAACATACCTTCAGGAATGATGCCAGCAAAGACCAGAAGGGCAACCACCACACCTTGCCAAAAGGAAAAAAAGATGATGGCCTTGACGCAGAGAAACTTGGGCAAGGGCCTACATGTAGCAAGTCTCTGTCAGCAAGCAAAGCGAGCGTGTGTGTGTATGCATTCTGTTTACCTGAATGCCGTTAAATCCTTCTTTGTTGCATAAAAAAACACCATCAAACACCACAGACTCAAACACACACTGAGGTTGTAAAAAAAGGTGAGGTAAAAGTAGGAGCTTGTCAGGGTGAATTGGCCTTCGTGGTAGTTTCCGGTTGCCTTCAGCACCATGGTGATGATGGCCAGCACAGGCTTGACGTACACAAACTGGAGAATGCCTCTCTTGACAAAGAGAAAGGTGTAGGGATCGCCCACAAAGATCTCTCTGGACCACAGCGTTCCCGGAAAGAAGTTTTGAGATGGAGGCCGAGAGTGCAGCATGATGATCAGCGCTCTCTCGCCGCCCAGCTTGTTGAGCAGCAGGTTGAAGAAGGCGTAGATGACGAAGGCTTCGTATATGTCTCTAAATGTGTCCACGTAGAATGCAACGTTCAGTGACACCAGGGAAATGTAGGTGCTGATGCCGTAGATGGGGACCCTGATGGGGCTCATGGTTAGACGTTGGATACTGCGCATGCCAGACTGCTATACTCACATCCACAGAATGCGAATGACCTGTCGCTGCTGGTTCTACGGGGGGCAAACAGGCGTTAGATCACAAAACTCCAAAAAGACTTGGCAGCTACAAACTCACTGGTTTTCTATAATTTTTCCAGTGCAGCCAGACAGAAAACAGAGATATGCAGCTTCCAACGACAGTACACAGCAACGCCAATTGTATCAGTATGGGGTTAAACTCGGAGCCTGCGCCCCCATCGCCATAGTTGTCCATGCTATGATACTCTGCCATGTATGTATAAATGTGTGCCAAGAAGAAGCTTGGAAGAAGAAAAAGAGAGAGAGAGAAAAAAAGAGAGATGATTAGGTATTTATTTAAAACTACGTCAACACTACAGCGGAATGACGACAAGTACAGATGTGAGATGGGATCAACGGTTTCCTTGTTGAACCTCGTATGTTCCTGATCTTTCAGAAAGGAGGATACAATCAATATTATATTAATAATTACATTGTAGTTGTATGCTACATCAAAGCACGTGCATCAATAAACAGGGCATGTTAGATTTGCAAATCATTGACATCTTTTTCTACAAAGAATTCTGTTCCCTTGCATGGAACGCCATCATAGGTAACCACCAAATAGGCAGAGCCAGGAGGGTAGATGTTGGCATGGGGAGGCGCCATGATCTTGAGTGTTTCAAAGGCAGCGTCTACTTGGTAGCGAAGGTACACGTACCGCTGAGACATGTGCATCGAGTGCGTGCTGAAGCCAGGGCGCATGATGGCCACCTTGAGCTTTTTAGCGTCCTTGACATTGTCCTGGAGGTGCAGCAGAATCTCAAATTCCTGGCCGTATGTCACTACGCGGGGCACATGCGATATTCTGGGGCGGGCGTCTTCAGGCCGCTTGAACAGGTGGGGCGGCGTGTAGTATTCCACGCGGTATTCGGTGGGGTATTTTGCATGAATGTCGGGTGGATCCACGCTGTTGGAGCCTGCAATCCACAGCCGCCCGTCTGGCAGTGCCAGTGCGACAGAGTGGTACATGCGTGCAATGTCCGTGCTGTCCAGTCCTTGCGTCCACCGCTTGCCCAGCGGCTTCTTGTGGTTGTAGATGAGGGGATCAAAGGTGGGGTCGTGGTTGGCGTCCTTGTAGCCTGCATAGCCTCGCTGGCAGCCGTTGACCCAGATCAGACTGCCGTCAGACAGTATCACGCCGTCTGGCATCACGCGCCTGTGCACAAATGTGTCCATCTCCCACTGAGGGTCCTTGTCGCCGAGATTGATGCGCCCACACGTGTCGTCGGCGGCGCTGGTCGCTTTGGGGCTGGACGATCCTCCGCAGATCAGAATCTCTACATTGTAGTCGTTGTCTGGATCCAGCGGCAGCATGACAGCGCCTCCCGTCAAGGGATACGATCGCGGCACGCCTGGCATGCGAGGCAGCTCCCTGACGACTTTGTGGTTGTTGTAGTCGTAGATGATGGACTTTGTCGAGGCAAATATAAACAGGTTGCCGTCGGGCAGCAGAAACACAAAGGGATACAGGTTGTAAGGCAGTGTGTGCAATAGCAGGTCGAGTGGCACAGGCTCCTCTGTTCTGGGCGGCCAGAACTCGTACGAGGGCACATTCTTCTCTTTGGTGTTGTATTTGGTGCCAGCAACGGAGCCGCCAATGATGATCAGATCGCCTTCTGGGAGCTGCTCGACAGTGGGGTACCAGCGGTTGCTGTACATCTTTCCAGTGGGATACTCGACCCAAGCACAGCTGTCGTCCGAGCAGGGCTGGAAGTGCCGGATCGACTGATGTCCTCTGCCTGCCTTCCATGCGCCTCTGCTCTCTGCTCCCCCGGTGCTGATGAATGTGCCGTTCGCCAGAAAGCCGCCTGCTGAGCAGAAGGTATTTGTCTCCAGCAGCAGCGTTCGGTAGGTGTTGGTCTCAATGTCGTAGAGGGACGAAAATGCGCTGACGCCCGAGTCTAATTTAGCTTCGTTTTCCTCGGCTACGGGTTTGTTAGCAATCCACCCCACGCTGTGCCCCCACTGCTTCTTTTTCTTACCTTTGTCTATGATCAGGATACTTCTTTCGCTGTAAACAAAGCAGGTGTCAGAAGTGCCAGCCAATGTTGATTTCCTTGTGGTACCTTACTTTAACAACACAGCATGCATGGCTGCCACGCCAGTGCGTCCCTGCTGCACCATGTGGCCCTGCTTGGCATGCGCCGAGTGGAAGGAGGCCTCGTAGTCCTGGTAGTAGAAGGGCGATGCCTCTGCTGCTACTGACACTGCAAGCGGGTGGGAGGCAGCTGCTACGCACAAGAACAGAGACAGCGATAGTTTCATCCTGAAGAGTGCGAGAAGAAAAAAAGGAAAAAAAAGAAAAACTGGCAAAACAGGGGGTTAAACGGAAATCAAATCAAGGCACCACCACCACTTTACCCTAAACGTGGTTTGTGCAACGAGCAGAGCGACATGCTGAATGGGATTGCGAGTTCCTGCTGTCTTCTTTTGATTCCATTCATTACCACCCCTTTTTCCTTTCCTTTCTTCATTTTTGAAACGGCATTGAATCTTAAAAAAACAGAGGATAAAAGGCAACTTCATAGACATATATAAATCAGTTGCTTTTTTTCTTTTTTCTTTTTTTTTTTTTTTGATTTCTGTAAATAAGCACCCCTGAAATGAAAAGGCATCTATTACTGCTGATTTTTATCCGCATTATCCACGCCCAACAGTACGTCAACAACACCATCTACGAGTCGCTCTACTTTATCTCGCCTGTAAGTATGTCTCTGGGCTGCGTGGCAAGACATCTCACGTGTATCTGCAGGTTTTATACAATGCCATCCAGTCGTCAGCATCCGCGCCAGAGATCACTGCTTTGCTGAACCACAACATCACCTTCTTTCTGCCAATGGAAGCAGCATTGAACGCCTCCATCACCTCTGGCAAGCTCAACTTCTCGTCCAACGCATACAGCGCACTCAGTTTCCTGACGCTGAACGGATCCCACCACGCCAGCGCCTTTTCAGCGAGCAGAAAATTCTACACGACCAATTCTCATGATCGCATGTCAATTGGGCCCACTGTTTTAGCCCCCAACTACACCGTGCAGTCCAACAGGTTCCAGATCTACTCGGGGCTCACCAAGGCAAACATTGTCTCCCAGGACATCCAGTGCTCAAACGGTAGGGCTTCTGCGCAGAAACGAGGCAAAAAAAAATATTTACAGAAATTTGTACATGCTAGGGCTGATACACATGGTCGACGATTTTCTGCAACCAGCCAACACACCACTGATTACAATATCCGATTTGGCTGAACTGGAATACATGGAGGGGCTCCTGAAATCACTCAACGTCTCGGATACGGTTTCCGGGATGAACAAGACCATACTGGCGCCTACCAACGAAGCGTGGGCTGCTGCCAACGGCTCCACGCTGCCGTTCGGCACGCTGATACACAACCTGAAATACCTTGTCATTGACGGCGCATACACCTCGGATCTGTTCCTGAGCGAGGAGCCCGTCTCCTACATGTCCGACTATCGAAACATGCCCATCACAATCCAATTGCAGCAAGGCAGGCTGCTAGTCAACGGCGCGGCTTCCATCGTGAAAACGGACATCATGACAACAACCGGCATCATTCATCTGATAGACACCGTCTTGTCGGCTGATGCCATCTTGGAGTCCACGAGAAGCAACGCCTCTGCGACGCCCAGCACGGCAAGCGGCAATGGAAGTACAAATGACGACAATGCAGCAACCAAGAAAATGCCACTCGATAGCTATTCAATGGCATCTTCTCTTTCTCGAGGCAGCGCGGTGCATTGCATCTACTACCATGTGCTCGTCTGCTTGATCACGTATCTTTGCTATTTATGATTCTGATAACTATACCCTTAAATGTAATAAAGCTTTGTAAATCCTATCCCCCCCCCCCCTTGCTCGATCTAAGAATGGAGAGCGTAAATAACCACCTTGGCCGCTCCTTGAAAAATGAGTGAATTGGGCCGCCAAAATCTATTATTATCGTCTCATAAATCCTTGTCCTACTGCACTTGTTGGTGATGCCGACAATACATAAAAATGCTGATTTGACACGTGTGTGTCTGTACGTGCAATAATGTATCTATATTAAATGTGAAAAATAGCTAAAAAGGCGAATTCATAGTAATAACAAAGACACTCGATTCCATCCATGACAGCTCCGAGATTCAACAGAAAACCTTGTATCATATATTAAAAAAGAAGGGGATGAGCTATTCAAGGGGGTGAGATAGTCCAGGCATCAGCACTTTTGATTTAATTATACAGATTTTAATATAGAGAAATATTTTAAATTTAGTATTGTCTTGCGCCGGAAGAAGGCATTTCAGTAGCACCTTGGCCGTGTCCAACGGCTACACCCAGCATATCAGTTGAGGCTTTGCTTCGCTGAGATGGAGATCTGGGTAACTTGGAAACCACAGAAGCCACGACGCCCATGAAGCTCTGGGGTCTCCAGCGCGTAGGCACGGTCTGAGAGTCATCTTCGCTGAGCCGCTCTTGTCTTCGTTTGCGATTGAACACAACTAGGCCAGCTAGACCAAGTGCTGCAATACATCCAATGCCAACACCAAGACCGATGCCAAGTGCCTTGTTGCTAATGTCATTTGCAGCTGCGGCGTCAGAATTAGCATAAATGTCGCTATTGTTTGTCGATGTACTCGAGGCATCACTGGAAGAGGTAGTAGCAGTAGCAGTGTTGGTCATTGTAGCACTTTCCGTGCCGGTCGTTGCTGGGTCGTCTTCTAGTGTGGCTGTATCGGTGTCTGTATTGGAAACGTCAGAATCAGTGGGAGTGGCATTCGTTGTATCAGTTTGAGTAGCAACCGCTGGTACAGGGGCAATGTCAGTTGTATCAGGCGTTGGTGTGGCAGTAGGCATGCTACTGCTTGTAGTCTCTGTTGTTGTTATAATCAGTTGGGTGCTCAATGCCATAGCCTGACTTTTGCTTGCTGATATTGATCTACTTTTGCTTTTCGATATGGATCTGCTCTTGGACATTGATTTGCTCTTTGAAGATGATTTACTTTTTGATAAAGATTTGCTTCTGGATAAAGATTTGCTTTTCGAGATAGATTTGCTTTTAGATCTCGACTTTCTTCTTGATTTCGATTTACTGATGGACTTTGATTTGCTGATAGATTTACTGATAGACCTTGATCTACTGAGGGACCTCGACTTTGCTTTGCTTATTGATTTGCTGATAGACTTGAGAGTGCGGTAACTGACAGGCACAGCAACCACAGTTGGAGAACAAGTAGGTACAAGTGTCGTAGTTTGTCTAATCACAGTGGATGTTGATTTCACTCGTCGAGTAACATTGTACGTCTTTGTTTGGTTCCAGCAAACTGAAGTGGTTTGATTGATGTAACGAGTGTGATGGCGGTGGTGGTGTTTCTTGTGAATGGATTGCCAACATGCAGCTTTATCTTTGGCATGTTGACATGGAGCTAAAGATGAGGCATGATGTCGAGGCAATAATTGTTTCTGCTCTAAACAAACAGAGTAATTAGATCGACGCTTTATATTAACAGTCGGGGATCCTGTGGGTTTTGTTATTTTCGTACCTGTCAATAGGTTATCAATTTCGATCTCATTGTTCTCTAGTGTAGAAAATGTATTAGCATCCAAGCTGAAACAAGAATCTTCTGCTTACCGAGAGCAAATGTGAAGCCTATGATGACCAACAAAAAAAGGAGAGTTGCTTGGTTCATCAATAAGCATCAAAAGGAATGTATTGGGAAGAAGGGTTAAAGGCGATGAATGAGGGAAAAAAAAGAAAAAGAGAAGGGAGCCCTTATAGTATGTTGGATATAAAGAGGCGCTGTATGATGAAAGAAAGAAAGAAAGATGCAAGCAAAAAAAGAAAAACAGTGGAAAAAGAGAGAAGAAAGAAAAAGAAAGACTCGCTGACGAGATAAAATGTAACCAAATGCCCCTCTTCTCTGACTCCCCAACTAGTGGAAACTTGTGAAGAAACCACGCCAGGGAACAATCATACAAAGGGATAATAAAGCTTCAGATTATTAGCTATTCTTCACTGTGCGACCCAAGGTTACCTTTCAATATTGCTTTTCTTCTAAAAATAAAAAAATGACACTATAAAATTGAGTCTGGTTCCTTCTTTGCTTTGTTCTCCTGGAAGCACTCTTTCACCATCACCACCATTATTATTATCAACATCATCCCTGGCTGCTCTCTCTCTCTCTCTCTCTCTCTCTCTCTCTCTCTTTGGCTCTGCTGCTCCCCCTCCTCATTATATCCCCCTTCTACACCTCCTCTCAATGTTTCCCCTGGATGCATATGCGAGACTTTCTTTCTTTCTTTCTTTCCGTATTAATATCCCCTTCATCGTCCCATTCAATAAATAGTATTGATCTTTACCAATGATGGCTGTGCTGAAGGTTCTAGTGATGAAACTCCATCAAATTAACTATGAGCGAATAAGAAATGTCTGTGCAACCTTTTTGATTGATAATACTTTGGTCCTCTTCTAAGGTGCCCAGTTTTTCATTAAATAGTTCAAGTTGATGTGACAAAGAAAATGCCTATTGGGGGGGACCTTCTAGTTGCATTTTCAGTCAACTCTATTTTCTGATTGAATAAAGTTTGCTACGCTAAATTTCTTTAATATTGATAATACTTGGCAGAGCACCACTTTCAATATGGTGAGTTGGTTCTTGTTACACTGTTGTGCTAATTCGCTTGTGGCAAAGAAAGTTCCAGATCCATTGAATCATTGTCAAATGAAATGAATGAGCATGTATGACGAATAATGCGCTTTGGTCATGCGATAAATAGAGTCATTCATATCACAGCTTTTGTGAACAAGCTCTTGATGTATCAAACTGTGGTGTCTTTGTAAAAGCAGAGCTCTGGAGAGCCAAAGCAACTTTTCTTTAATCAATTGAGTTGATTTTCGATGATGCTTTTTTTTTTCCAGTCGCCAAATTAATGAATAAAGTTACAGTATGTTGGTGCTAGTTCAGAGATTCTTTAGCGCTATTTTGGCTGTCTAAAACGGTCTCTAATACAAGAAAACAAGGCTCAAATATGTTTGATTTTTACTGTGATCTGCTACTTTCGACAAGATATAAGTGGCTTCTTTCAAGCAGTTTCAAAAACGTATTCTTCTTTTTGGACCAGCAGATTACTTCATCACTTGAATATTTTTCATGTCTCAAGTTTTGCTCATCAAAAGTACATAACCATAACTATCGTTACAATTAAGTTCTTGATGAACACGCTTACTTTTTATTTGGACATGTGCACTTGGCGAATGGGATCTTTCAGCATTCTCTAAAAAATGTATTGTCAATATAAGGTCTGCTAATACTTTTCCAGCAGGATGTTTGCAATTGTACAATGGTCATACTGTCACTCAATTCAAAGTCTTGCTAAAACATAGGCCTGCTCATGCAGTTTAATTATGTAAGATTAGACAGAGTGATGCTGGCAACAGATAATGATAATAGTATTATACCGTAACAATGATCGAGTCTTTTCAGTCATTCATGATGAGGTCACTAGTCGAATCGCACAATATGCATGAGTAAAAGAATATCTAATGCCAATATCAATTCAACCAACTAAGCTAATCACGCTGGCCAGCTACCATCATACTTTTTTTGATAAAGTATCATTTTGTATATTTCAACAAATTTAAAACGCAATAAAGTGAATTGAGGACAAGAATTTTAATTAGCAGTCGGTAGTGCTTACTTATGGAGAACTAAATAATATGAATCCTCTTAGGGAATTTACCGTTCAATCTTATTTAAGACGAAGCTATTTTCATCGATTTATATGATTCCCTTATTTTTTTGCGATGAATCAGACGTAGCCTTGTTTCGTTACGTGATTCATAATGACACTAGTTAAAGTATTAACAAAGAAAGCTCTTGAAACAAGTGATATGATGGTCAGTCTACAGATCGCCTTGGAGAACCCATACAACCGTTTCAACAAGCAAAAACTTTAAAAATCAACATTGTGCGTGATTTGTTCTTCAAAAGGAAATTATTTAAGAATACATATTTCGTACTCCGCTTTCGGAGTTTTGTTTGATTTCAAACCCCGCGCACGCGCTGATCACGCCAGTGCAATTGGATGGATTGTAGCTATCATGGTTGTTGAGAAAAGTGCGATCTTGTGGATTTGTTAATTTTGAGCCACAAGGTTCCTATGGAAGCTTTCGATAACGATCTATTACGATGAATTACAAATGATGAGTGGATACAGCGTGTGTTGCCACACCTTGTAGTGAAAACCGCTTGATGATAGCATGCTTTGTCATTGTTTGGCATAGGGTCAAAGGTTTACTGCGCATTTTACAAAAAGGGGGAAATACTTGTTACAAGTGCTATAGTGATGC
>JAXQGS010001230.1:0-10887 GCA_037040325.1 Mucor sp. M7501 | reverse complement strand
AACCCCCGCCTAACGAAAAAACAGAGGGAAACCCTCGCATTTTTTTTCTAGGATTTTTGTGTGTGTCGAGCCCATTTCAGCGACCTGATTGGCTGAAAGGCTGGAAAGCAAGTGGGATAAATCAATGTAAACATTGCAATAAAATTTAATTTAATGATGATAAAAGCAATGACAATCCTCAATTGCAATCAACTGCATCTTATTTGTGTATATGTACATTTGAGTGCTTTATTAAATTGATTGATAAATTCAAATTGCGTAAATTTGAAGGAGTGGTATTTGATCAAGCTCCACTACTTTTAATGAAATTGCTTTTGGGCGGTTATTTCATTACAGCTTTCACTGGACATTCAATGTGACATACTGAAAACCGCTTGATGTGGAAAGCGTCTCTAAGCGATGACAACGGACGGAAACTTTTGTATACCATAAACCACCTGTCCCTGTTGCTAAAAGTTTGTCAAACATCTCCACACTCACTTCTAAAGTCTTGTTTTTATCAAAGCAGAAATAATGTGTGTTTTGTATGGCATCCAATGTACACAGTGCCACCAAGTAAGCACAATTCTCGTTGTAGTCATGATTCACATTCAATTCTCCAATCGTTGTCTAAGGCATATTAATGTCAAACATATCATCAGGCTCGTTGCTGTCGAATGCAAGCAGCTTGTAAAGCTCAGTTGATTAACGTATGCAATACTTCAAGATAGCCGTAAAAGCGTTTCCCGTTTGATTGAACATGCTGTAAATTCAAGTGCTTCCAGTCGTTTGTTTGTAGTATCGGCATGAAACGATTCGAATTTGGCCTCCTTTAACTGAAGCTTCTCGACAGCTTTGCAGTGGTCTATAATGTATCCAAGCGAGTTTTACTTTACATGAAATCGAGGCTCATGTTTGGATTCCATCAAGGCACGTACAAGCAATAGAGGCGGCACTTTTTGCAAGCTGATCGATCTGTAAAGTTGTTTGTAAGCAACAGTACTCCAACTCTTGCAAACCAACTGCAATTGTAGCAAATCCATGACTGACTGGATGCTTTCAAAGATTGTCAAAAGAAGCTCTTGTGGTAGCTCATCCTATGATGCGATCATTGCGAGGTCGACAAAGTTCTCTAGTATGGATAAATTCAAAAGGGTGAAAGAACAAGGGAAGAATGCAATGCTAGTTTTCCTCCCCGCATTTTAGACTAGTAAAAAGATCAAATCTATGCTGAGGATCGTGACGAAAGAAAACTATAAGCTTGGTAATATGACTGACACCATCCGATAGTTTTAGCAAGGTTTTCGAGAGCGATATACATATCCATGATGTGGCCGAGCGATTTCTTATGGCTTATTTCAAATGACTCATCGCCCATCACTTCAAGAATTGGATCCATCTAGCACTAGCTAAGCGGTCAAATTTGCAACTGATACATCAGATAGACATTGTCCTAAATGTAGAAACGATCTGATTGCATACTACCAGAAGATAGCACATCTAACTGATATGATGAAGACTGTCAAATGTTCACATAGCACCCATAGAAAGTTGTTATGCTTTGATCTACTAACATTTAGCGCAATTATCTAACATTTCGTCAAACATATGGCAGCAATCTCTGGTTTTTTCATTGCCAAATGCCAGGAATACAACTGCTGGCCGTTTAAACTCGCTACGCTCAATGATGGCGTCGCTCTGCGGGCTCTCATCGAATATAGAGTAATGTATACCAAATGAACGGTGCCTTGATTGTACATTTGACATTGGGAACAGTCATTGTGACCTTTTGTGCGGATCCTGTAAGTTTTTTTCTTACAACATTTGCTACCCAGGTCCTTGCTGTCATCCAACCCCAGTTAGTTACAAGCTCCATCCAAAGGGAACCATTTCTTTTTTTTTTCTCCTTCATCCACACACTTGTTGTCGACATGTCAAGCACTATATTACAAGCCATTCGCCAAAATGGCCACATGGTCATGCGCAATTTCCAGCCTAGTATGATGCGTGGCATGAGCACTACCAGCAATACCACCAATATATTTGAAGCAGCCAAAGCAGCCGCTGCATCCGCATCAGCATCCTCCCCCATCAACACAGCCACCACCACCACCAACACTACTACATCCACAACCCCCGCTACACCTTTAGCTCCATCCACTCCTGCCAGCAGCCATGTCCCTATTGTGCCTAACGATGAAGTAGTCAGCCAGTTAGTCAACACATTGATGAGAGACGGTAAAAAGGCCAGAGCACAACGTTTGATTTCTGACAGTATGAAGCACCTTTCCAAGAAGATTGATAACAGCAGCGACCCTTATACTGTGTTACTTGAAGCCATTGAAACTGCTTCGCCCTTGTTGAAACTGTCATCCACCAAAAAGGGATCCAAAGTTGTTCATGTACCCACAGCATTAAGAGACCGTCAACGTCGTCGCCGTGCTATTGTTTGGATGTTGGATGCTTCCAAGAAGCGTGGAGAAAAGTCCTTTGAGGAGAGATTTGCTGCCGAAGTGTATGATGTCTCTCAGGGTGTCAGTTCTGTTTTGCAAAAGAAGCAGCAAATCCACAAGCAAGCATTGGCTAATCGTGCTAATGCTCAAGTCTCTTACAACACCCAACGATAAACATACACTGTATAGAAACACACAAATGTAATAAAGCTTTCTTTCTTTCTTTTTTTGCCTAGAAAATGTTAGAGGATTGAGAGATTAATGCTGTGCAAGAGGTGCAGTCAATCACAAGATGTTCATCATCTCGTTCCACAACCTGTAGCCCCAAGAACTTCCCCGATCCATAATGTATACATGTATAAGCTCATGTGATGGTAGATGTGATGTTGCGGAACATTCGAAATGTATATAAAAAGTGCTGGTTTTTTCTGTTGTAAACTTCTTTCTTTATACCCTTTTTATATATTCAAAAAGAAATACTATCAAAATGCAAAACGGTGATGGAAAATGTTGCGGGTAAATGGTGGGCTGGGTGGTGTGTGTGTGGGATGATGCCTGTGCTGACAATGCCTCCTAGTAACTGTGGCTCCAGCTGCACCTGTGCTAATTGCAAATGCAAAAAGTAAATCAAATCAAAGCTCTATCCAAGGTCCATGTCTGGGCGGTGCAAACAGAAGGCTCTCTCTCTCTCTTTAGTCAAAGCAACTATTATGATCTAATAAAGCGTTGTTTGTTATAAATACACATGTTGTTTATTATATCAATGTCTGTGTTACTTGGCTTGTGCGAACCCTGCCTGCCTTCTCATATGAATGCCCTTGAGTTTAATAAACACCAAAAGGCTCATGCCTAATATGTTGAGTGAGGCTAATAAAATACAAACATAGCCAATGGACAGTGCGGATCCCATGATGGGCGAGACAAAACTCAAGATGGCCGCCATGGTCATGCGAAAAAAGTTGCAGGCAGCTGTAACAGATGCTCCTTTGCCAGGGATGCTATCCACCAAGTAAGCAGAACCAGCTGTATATACTATTGTCGTACCATCATCTTGTAAGTACGGATATCTACTAGTAGATGGTGTAGGCAACACAACAAACCTTGACTCATTCCAAAACACAGAATACTAAATCCAATAATAGCAGGCCATACTGAAAATCCAGCCATGATACTCCAACCAAATAACAAGACGCCCAAAGGTATAAGGACGAATCCGCCAGGCCTATGAATACATTAGATCATGTAAAGCGAACGAGACTGCAAAACGCTTTTACCATGCATTCAACGTCAATCTATCCTCTGCCTTGGATATGCCTCCTCTCTTCTTGCTTGATCGGATCAGCAGATAGTCAGATAACCTACCAGAGACGATGGACCCCAATACATTGCCAAGGCCGGCCCCAATAAAACTTAAACCTAATTGTATATGTATGTCATGTATAAACAACATTTGACATCAACATGTTTCATGCCTCGCTTACCTGTTTGCCACGAATCAAATCCATAGTTGATAAAGTAAAGGTCTGGAATCAACGTCTCGAGTGTAAACATGGTGCCGAAGCAAAAACCAATTTCAATAGCTACAAAGCAGACAAATGCGTATTTCAGCATGACAAAACTCTTGAGCGGGTTGAATCCTTGCTGGTGTGTAGCAGTTGTAACTATTGTCAATGTTCTCGACGTGGTGGCAGTCAGTGGAGGTAGATCCAGTTGAGAAGAGGCATCATCATCAGTTGGCGTTGCCATGGCGACGACAGGGAGCGTGGATTGACTCGGTAGCTCTGCGAAACGTTGATCCCAATGATGATCTAAGCGGTACGTTTCAGGAAAGAATAGGAAAAAGAATACAAACAGAAATACGCCATAGCCTGTGCAGACCCAAAACACACTTCGCCAACCACTCGCTGTAGTGATACCACCGCCAATGATGGGACCTATTATCAAGGCAGTGTATGAGTAAGCTAGTACTCTTGCTCTCTCGCAACAACAGCTTACCTATCAATGGCCCTAAAAATTGCCCAACAAACAAGAAGCTGAATGCAGAGCCTCTCTCTGTCATTTGCCAACAATCCGCAACTGTACCCGCTCCAACAGACATGGTAACTGTATTATGTAAGTAGGCGTCTTTTTGAAAAAGCAAACAGATACACACATACCTGATGTGCCAATAGATTGAATACATCGTAATACAATCAACACAACAGCAGAGTTCGCCAGCGCGCATCCAATAGAAGCGGCAATGAATATCAGCAATGCAGCAAGATACAGGAACCTAATACAACACCCATCAATATGGAGAAAGGCGTGCTGATGTAATATGATGCCTCCCCCCCCACCTACCTTCTGATGTAGTAATAGTCAGATATGGAGGCCCAAAAGATGGGCCCAATGCCACCAAACAAGATGAACAGTGATGAAACGAGTGTAATCTCAATATCAGAAGCATTGAGATCTGCTTGGATATCTGGAATTCCTGGGAACTAGAGAAAGCGCCTTAGCAGTCTAGGAGAGATGTGCACTAAATCCTTGCCTTACATAGATGGTAGAACAAAATCCATTCAATGATGCACCCAACGCCAATGCAGCTAAAATCAATCTCTTTCTACTGGGCGACAATAAGCGAGGGTCATCTGCTACTTTTGGTTTGAATGCCATCTTGGTTTTCATGTAGCGCATGACTTGGCCATGGCAGCAGGTAGATGATGAATGTTGCCTGCTCTTTCCACCATCATCCGCACCACTAGAGAAATCATATGGTGTGCCTATCTGAAATGCATTCTTTAACAGCAGCGACTTTCTCATGTTGCCATGCTCATCGATAGGAAAAGATAGTATCGATGGAGTGGGTGTGGTGATGGCTATGTGATGTGCTGCATCCACCGATGCTGGGAGCTGCTGCTGCTGCTGATACTGCTGCTGCTGGCTTTCTGTACTGTTGATTGGCCCCAATGCTACATCTTCATATTCCACTGCTGTTTTCTCTTCGTGAAAGACACTATGAGGGTTGTTCATGCTATTGTTGTTATCGATAGAGATGATAAGAAAAGAAAGAGAGATTGTTATTCTTGAATCGAAGCCTTTTGAGTAGTGTTCATGACAATGAATATCTTGCTTTTGTCTTGAATAGCATATTCATAGCATCATGTTGCTAGCAAGTGTACAAGAGTATTAATAGAGCTTTTTCTCAGCCAAGTCTTGATCCAATCACTCGACCCAGCAGCTAGTATACACAGGGCCATCCGTGTGTGAATAGCCATCATGTCGTGTAAGGCAGTTGGCATAGCATAGACAGCACTTGCTTCATCCATATGGATAATACATACCAATGATTTCATTATTAAGAATAGGAGAATGTTATTGTACTAAAGAGTATAGATGAAAACAACAACATGGATCGACACTGCATTGATTCAATGCAGGATACATCTCTCTCTCTCTCTCTCTCTCTCTTTGTAGGTATATTCATGTTTATTATTATAAACCGGTTGTTGGTGGACTATGCATTTTTGACCGACCAGCAGCAGCAGCAGCAGCAGCAGCAGGTTTACTGTTATAATTAGAAGCAGCACTCAGTTGAATAGCTGCTGTTGCTGATGCGGATGCGTCTGCAAGTATCTTGTCCAGCGCAGATTCATTCAGAAAGGTGCCTTCATTTGCAGCCCTTCTCAGTGCAGTTGTCAGATGTCTCAATTGCATGTTGGCAGCTAGAGTTTCTTGATTCCTCTTGGTAATCACTTGCTGTTGCGCCTGGTTTGTGTCCTCAAGTTTCTTCTTTGCATCAAATGCAACCAACACCCTCCTCTTGAGCTGTGCCATCTCTCTTTCATGATTCACAGATGCTTCTCGTGCTTTATCAGCTTCTAATTTTAGACTCTTGTGCAGTTGCTTTTTGTCTAATTTCAGGGCCTCAACGTCAGCACGAAGACGCCCAATAGTGCCCTCTGCCTTGGCTCGTGCTGTTTGAATGGATTGTGTGGATTGCGTCGTCTTTTTACGCAGCTCTGCGTTCTCTTGGATGAGTCGCTTGATCTTTTGTTCGTACTGTGATCGCACTTCCTGGGCTTGTCGGTTCTCTCGCAGCTGAAGCACGCTTTGCGGTCTCTTGGGCAGCTGTTGTGGATGCGACGCCACGATGCTGGTGCCCGACTGTCGAAGGGCAGCGTCTCGTTGGTTCTGTATCTCCAGTAGATGGTCCTTGAGCTCGTTCAGTCTGGACTCATAGTTGACTCGCATTTGGGTATATTGATCCTCAGATCGCTCTAGTTGGCCTACCAACTCGCGCTTCACTAGTAAATCGGCCTGAATCTGATGGAGCATCTTGAGCAGGCTTTTGCTGGATCGCCGTATCTCTTTTTGCTGGTGGTGTTGTGAGTGTTGGTGATGATGCTGCTGCGTAGGCGATTGGTTATCTACACGTGAAGTTGTCATTGAGCTGTCCGTGTCGTCCCACATGGAGTCCAATGAGATGGATTTCCTCTTGATGGATCCATTGATGGAAGGTAGCTTGGGTGCATCTGACCAAGAGGGAACAGCCTAACGCCGTAATCATAAGTCTAGATGCGCGCTTAGCAAGACAGAGGTACTTACGAGGGCTTCTAATTCATCGTCTTCAAATGTATTGTTGACTGGTGGGCAAATATCTGCAGGCATGAAAGTTTGTGATTGAGTATCAGGAAAGACTTTTTTATTGTCCTCAGCCTCGCAGACATTATCACTCATTGGATTGGTGGTCGCGGCGCCAGTGGGTGTAGTGGTAGAGGCAGCAGTGGCCGCCCTCTCTGGGCTGGCATGTGATGCATGTAATACCGTTTCATCTGTTGACTGTGACCAGATAAACAAGTTTGCATATGCGCTAAGTAAAATTTAGAATCACCAAAGAATCTCTCCCTCGCCCCCTTCCCTTCCACATGGTGATATTATACAACCAACATTTACCTTGAACTGTTCATAGGTATCGCTGTACTCCTTGCGTAGTAACTCAAACAGCTCATCCATGTTTTCATGGGCTTGCTGCTGCTGCTGCTTTCGTTTGGATGATGGCGAAGACTGTGTTTTCATGCGCTGAACAATGGGCTTTTTTTTGCTGGTTAAACGACGGCCTGAAGATACCGAGCCCTGATGCTTTTTGGTAATATTGCTATTGTTATCATCAACAAACAAAGTGTTGTTCAAAAATCCCATTGAAGATGAAACCTTGGGCCATGGATAAGAGGAGGAGGGCGGTTTTGATGGCAATGATGGTATCAAGTCTCGACTTTTGCTCTTTCTGCTGTTGCTGCTACGTGTTTCAGCAATCTGTAGCCTCAATTGTTGGATCTGATGTGCATATTGCTGAATGATTGGGTGTGATTCCACAGGCTCGTCTTTGCCTAGAAGCAGCGTGTCTCTGGCACTGGTAGCCTCAGCCAACTCTTGCGACAGCTGTTGCGAAAAAGACTTGATTTCCTGCATCTCTTGGGCCAGATCTTGTATTGCTATATCATGATGGTGAACTTGTTTGAACATGTGCAACTGGTTCTTGAGTCTTGCTACTTGCTGTCGCAGATACAGGGACTCCTCAGGAGATCCGCCTTCAACGAAATCTTGATTGACTTGAACTCTATTTTGAATGTTGCGAGCTCGATTGGCATATTTGAGCGTATTTAACGTTTCTGTGTAATCCGAACTAGATGCGCTCACGCATGCCAACATCAAGGTATGGCTATTTCCGCCTAGACTGTCTTGCAACAACCGTGTCAACTTGCTGTCTCTGTAGGGCACATGCTGAGGCTTCTTGCTGCTGTTGTTGCTATCATCCCCCAATGCTGATATAACGTTGCCTAGCGCCAGTAGGCCGCCGTTGATGAAGATGCCCTCCTTTTGCCTGTCTCCCATGGCCTGTGTTCGCTTCAGCTATTGTTTGTTGTTTGTTTTGTTAATGTCAACATTTCGCACACGTTGTAAGTATGTAATGTAACTCACTCTTTCAGATCCTGCAAGATCCACAAAATGAAACTTTGAAACCAACCTCTGTGGTAGAGCCGTTCTGTTTTCAATCAGTGCTGTTATATCATCTTCTTGTTCTTCGGCAAGGTCGGAAGTGGCGTTGTCATGATGAGTAATTTGCTGTTTAAGCATGATGGAGAAAATTGCATGTGAACGGGATGACGCTGTATTCATTTCAGTTGATCCGGTCGTTCTCTTTTGGGATCCATTCTTTAGGCAACTAGCAGGGATTATTTCATCAGCTTCACGTCTCTTATTGGAACATTGGCATGTCATTTTACCGCATTAAATCCTCGACTGAATAGATCCTTTCTTCTCTGATGCCAGCCCAATAAATCTTTCCATTTATGTCCTCTCTGATAGTTGGGTGTTCGTGCTGCTGCTGCTGATGACTCAATTCAGTCGTAATTAAAAGGTCATGTATATCCTCATTGTAGAGCTCCAAAAACGAGGCGTATATCTGAAATGTATGATGGCTCCCTTTGCTTTGAAAATCCAGCATGCGTTCAAAGAGCGAATGCGCAAAACGAGGAATGATGCCTATTTTGTCCCTTGAATTGAGCTAAAAGATATCCGCTGAAAGTGCCCTGTTCTTTTTTTGCCGCATACCTTGCTCGCTGCTCTGGTCGATGCCTGTACCCATGCTGTATGTTTTTCCTGATCCGGTTTGCCTACCAAGACTTAGCATCGCATCTTTTGGCTTGCAATATCAACTGTCTCTTACCCATATGCAAGAATAGTAACGTTTTTGCTATACAAATCAGAAAATACAAGCGGCGTATTAATACCAATTCAGGCACCAGCAGGTTTATAAATATCATTTACTTACCCCTCTGTAAATCTATCAACAAGAGGTATAATACTAGACTCGTAGAGTTGCTGTTGAGATGTCTCGGGCGGAAACACGAAATCAAAGGTAAACGCTCGGTCGTGTCCAATAATGATTTGTGGCTCATCTTTTAGAAAGGTGATGCTGCTGCAATCATCACTGTTTTTATCGACCAACGGCCTGACCCTTAACGCCACTCTTTTTAGGAATTTGTTTAAAATAAAATTCAAAATATGTGTGTCTATTTGTCTAAATACCTAACAGCTGTTGTAGCCATACAAAATGATCACGAGTTGTATAGTTCGAAAAAGAGAGAGGGATTTGGAAGGAAATGGTAGAAAGAAAAAAAAGAAACTAAATGATAAATCTAGAATGCAAGATTCACCTTCACCACCGCTCTTTAGGCCTCTTTCTCTCTCGCTCGCTCTCTTGCTGAGTGTGCCTGAGCTCACATGGGGCGGAGATTCTCAGGTGTTCTATTATACACACTAAAATGCGTTGTCAAGAGAAGGGGAGACGATCAGATTGTCCAAAGGGCTTATGATCTGGTTCTTTTTTGTTTTTGCTCAAGCACTTGAATGTGTAACAACCAAAACAAGAAAATCATGATTTTTTTTTGTTGAATCAGTGGTCCAGGCCCTTCTCCTATCACATTTAAACAAGGAAATCCTCTTATGGGGTGGATCGGGTCACTATTTTTGTTGCTTTTTCGCTTTGGCCATAAGTAATCATGCCGGTGTACATACCTTTTTTCCAGCATCTTGATTTGGTAAAAGTGATTTGGATTTGTATATAAAGGGATCCCTTTTTTTACTCCAAATACTTTAACTTTCTTTCTCTAATTTATACCTACACATCTATATCCAACTTAAAAAATGAACTCTGCCATCACATCTGCTTCCAACATCACATCCACCACAACATCTCACATTGATGCTACCTCATCTACCTCAAGCAATGCCAATTCTCGCCGAAATTCATTCTCATCATTTGTAAAGAATCTGCTCTTGCTGGTATCATCAACACCATCATCCTCAGATGCCAATGAACAAGATAGCAATGAACAAGAAACTGCATGCTCAGAACACAGCGAATTCCAGAATCTCTACTTTTCGTTCCCTGCATTTATCGAGGAACCAACAGAGGAGTCAGCCTCTTCTTGTGGACAAAGCCATCACCAGTCATTTATTACAGAATCAAGCCGTATTATGTGTTAAGCATCTGTGCTTCACCTATTGATTTGTATTTAAAAAAAGGACCCCCCCCCCATCTTGTGTCTATCTGTTTATATCTTCTCTCTCTCTCTTTAACTACTACTGTACATTATGCTTCATTTTTTTTTAAACTTACTACTACTACAACTACACTTACTACCCAATTATAATTAACTCATAACTTATCATTTTCATAAAATATGATGAATAAAAATAATTTCACCATCGAGCCTTCTATTTTCATGTGTTACACATTGATAAAAAGTCTAAAGTAAATATACACCTTCCAAATTTACGCTGACATGCGCAGATATGATTGGCATAGTAGCCCATTCTCTAACTATAATGACCTCACTTGTACGTTTGGCTGTATTGCGGGTTCTTCGCTTTATGGTATTTGACCGTACGCCCCCCCCCCCCTTCTCTT
>JAXQGS010001229.1:0-10904 GCA_037040325.1 Mucor sp. M7501 | reverse complement strand
AACAGAGGGAAACCCTCGCATTTTTTTTCTAGGATTTTTGTGTGTGTCGAGCCCATTCTAGCGATGGGATTGGCTGAGAGGCTGGACGACAAGTGAGAGAAATCATTGTAAATATTGAAATAAAATTTAGTTTAATGATGATAAAAGCAATGGTAAACCACAATTGCATGCAATTATTGCATCTTATTTGTGTATAGAATGAACTGTAGATCCTGGATTTAAGTAAAGAAATAAATGTATTTACACATTTGTATTTAACTTGTAATGTTGGATATAATGCTATAGTATATAGAGGGCAATAAGTGCTTCTTTTGTTGTGGTGTCCGACAAGTTTCAATGATGCTCGAGTTAACGTATTCAGCAACGCGACAGTACTGATCATAATAAGGCATAGACGAGCTACTGTCATAGTATCATTGAATATAACTTTTATGATTTAATGTGCGACGTTTTTTATTCAAGAAATCTTAATCTAGAACACTGTACAGCAACTGTCGCCTCATAGTATCATAGTATAATTGAAAGATTTAAATACGTTGATATACTCGCTTCAATTTATTCGGATAAAGAGAGCGCCACTGATGACGGCCATCAAATACACCACTGTCATTGAGAGTACACATAACTTGAATGTAAACCTTTTTTTTAAGAAGGAAAACAGCAACAACCTGTATTTATAATGCACATTACTCATGCGGTATAAACGTCTTGATCATAAATGGCCATGTGGGAAAGTATACATTTATAAGACTTTTGTTCTTTTTGACTTGAGAGAGATTCAGTTGCGCATGGATGTGCCAATATATTTGAGTATCCCAAAAAATGTGTTTCTAATGTATCATAAAAGCATAGCAAATGCTTGGCTTATATGCTCTTCTTTTCCTGCTTAATTTCGTTCCTTTTTTGAATGGAAAAGAGCTTAAATAATGCCCTTTAGGCAACATTTGGGGAACAAACAGCTCGTGGTACCTTTACAACTCCGGGCTCCTAGGGAAAAGAGTGATATTTTATACACCCAAGATGGATACCATGTGATAATTTAATCTTTATTAGTATTCTCTTTTCTCCATTAACATCTCTCTCTTTCTTCTCGCTACCTTTTTTTTCTTGCACCTTTTTATTTGTTAACTGGAGATGTCGCTTCCTTGTCTACCCAGCAAGAAAAAACAACAGCATCGACAATCATTTGTAGGCGATGAATTGCACGCATTTGATTTGACTTGGAGAAATTACATTCCATCAGCATCACAATTTTGTTGTTGTTTCAAGAGCAAAGGCATCCAATTGGAAGATGACGATCCATTGATCGATCCACCTTATTACAATGATCAAACACTGTACAGAGGAGAAGCACTTCAAAACTATCTGGATAATCCAAGAGATTGGGAATTTGAGTCCGTGTTGGGCGGCCAGAACGATTTGTCGCAATTCGTGACCAGAAACCCATTTGGTACATCTAGTTTAAAAAAGAAGAAATCACATAAAAAGAAAAAGAGTCGACGAGAACGATCCGCTGTGATGGAGACAGACGCTGAAGAAGGCGACATTGCAGGATACAGCATTGCAGATCAGCATCAGCATGAGGAGTATTACAATGATGATGCTGAATTTCTCGGAGATGACCAAATTGCAAATTTAGCATACAATAGACACAGTAGCCAGGTAAATTTATATAATTTGCAACAGCGAGAGAAAAATGTCTGATGATGAAATGGTTGGTGAGCAGGTGATGGACCAATATGGAGAAGAGCTGTATCAAGGACATGTTCAAGGCCCAATTGAACAGGAAATGCAAGCACCACCACCACGGGAATTTTATGCAGCTCGAACAATACCAAACATCAGCTTTGATAGCTATGAGGATTACGAAGAAAGAGTAGTGCCGGTGCAGCAGCATTTGCAGCCATCCTCTTCTTCCTTGACGCAGCAAAAACCATTAGTGTCTGTGGAAGCAGCACAAGCTTTATTGAGTGACAAATTGGATGATTTGACCGAAAAACTAGCTTTTATCAAGAACAACATCATACACATTCGGCCTCAATCATCTCAGCACGAGGCCAATGGCACTCAAGATGCCGATGAGGAGTGCGACAGAACAACTCTTCACACCTTGCATCATGAAGACTCAAGAGAAAGGTAAAAAAAAACAACAAGGTTATATTTCATTATATGGACAGCATGCAATATTAGGTTATCTGACCCGTTCTTATTAGTCATTCTATATCTGATCTTGATTCTATTGCTTCTGAAGCATTAGATGTATACGAAAACACAGCCAGCCACAACAACATGCACCATCATTCAACCACACACTCATCCATAGCCAGACGCTACTCATCTGGCGATGAACTCCATATTCCATCTCTGGTGGATGATACCCCCTTTGTATCTGAACAACACCCATTCAGCTATTTCACAGACCATAATAACTTGGCACCAAACCAACACCAAGAGGATACCAACACAGACGACGAATCATCCAATGTAAATAATAATGATGGCATCAATGTCCAAAGCGTATTCAACATGGGCCGCAAATGGCTCGGCGTCTAATTCATCATATCCCACTAATTTTATAATCAACAAAACTTCTATGTATTACCAACCAGATATTTAACCATTCACATGTAACAATAAACAGAAAGTATCATAGGCTGCATAGCATAGCCTGTAAAAGCACCTTATGTAAAGGCTCTTTGATTCGACCCAGTGCCGGGCCGGTTTTTTCAATCAATGCGTCTGTATATTAAAACCTGCCATTTTATTCTGAAGGCCGGTATTTTCTCTCCTTTCACCCATCATACTATTCTATCATTATGGCCAACAAGAAAGCCACTGTATTTGTACTAAATGTATCGAGCTCCATGTCCAAGGATTTCTCTACTGCCTTGACTGTGATGACGGAATTCATTGAGGACAAGGTAAACTGATACTGCACGCAAACAGCAAGACAAAACACGAACTGAGTAGCACGCCAACTATCCAGGTCATGAGTGGAAGAAAGACAGACATGGTTTCAGTGCTGCTTGCAGGAACCCCCGGTAAGTGTCTGCTGAATCAGAGATGCATGTATACGGCAGGATTCTCATGTAGCGTCAATGCGAATAGAAACTTACAATGTGCTCAACGATACGACGCCTGACCAATACGAGAGAATCACCAGCATGTGTCCTATTTCTCAACCCAACCTCGACTTGCTACGCAGAATACAGAATATCAGTACATCCAGCGAAGATATACCGCCTGCTGATGGTAATTGATAGTAAAGTATAGAAGAGAGCCGTTTTACTGATCGTTCAGCAGTGCTTGATGCTGTCATTGTGGCGACTCAAGTGATCCGCGATCACTGCAGACACTTGAAATATGAAAAGCGCATCATTTTGATTACAGATAACCACAACAAGATCGATTGGTTGGACCTGGAGGATGTCGCTGGTATCTTGCGAGACATCAATGCTCAACTCAGCGTCATGTAAGCCTCACCTTGCCGCATAAAAATTACATTTGATTTATTGACTGCACATAGTGGTTCTGATTTCGATCTGGTTCTGGATCACGATTGTCCAGAAGATATCGCGGAGAACTACAAAAACTGGAAACGTCTTATCGAGGAATCAGGAACGGGTGGGGAGACAATGACATTGGAGGAAGCCTATGCTATTACGCAAGAGGATATGGCCAAGGAAGTTCGCCCAACACCTGCATTTCGTGGCTACTTGTATTTGGGTGATCCGCACCAGAGTGAGCATGTTCTTGGTATCCCCGTCTTTATGTATCTGCGTACCAAAGCGATATCTCTTCCCACTGGCCACAAGTACTCAGCCTACAGTAATGGACCAACTCATAAGATAGAGCCCAGCACCATGTATAAAGTCAACAACGATGCAAACGCAGGTCCCTCCTCCTTTTCGCTGGACGATGTGGATGAAAAGGTCATTGAAGACAAAAGCCGTCTGGAGCAAGCTTTTCGATTTGGCAAAACTGCTATTCTGATTTCTCGAGATGAAGTGGTTTCCAACAAGTTTACATCCAAGAAGGAACTGACAGTGATTGGCTTTATTGACAAGAAGGATGTAAATATGTGTAGAATGGGATCATGCTCGACACGAGACTCACGCCTTTTCAAATAGTTCAAGCGTCATTACTTGTATTCCAATGCCTACATTCTGACAGCTGGAACCATCCATTCGTCTGAATCTGCAAAGGGGCTTGCTGCATTTGCCAAAGCCTTATACGACGAGCAAAGCTGTGCTATTGTTCGTTATGTCCAAAAAGACGATGGCCGCCCCAGAGTTGGTATTTTGGAACCAGAGGACATTCAAGGAGAGCACGATGTGGAATATCTTTTGCAGTACTTTGATGTAAGCGCCTTTGGGACCCGTAGCATAAGAGCTTGCCTTTTTTAACCACCAGCCTTGATAGCTTCCTTTTGCTGAAGATATTCGCGACTACAAGTTCAAATCGTCTCCAGATGAAAAGGTGTCTGATCCACAGTGCATTCAGCTCATGGATGATTTGGTCGATGCAATGGATTTGAATAGAACAATGTAAGTTGCCTATGAAACCAAAGCAAACCGGGTCTAATGTAACTACTGTACTATAGGGAGGGAAATGACTACTTGACACCTGAATACTCGTTTAATCCCATTTTCTGGCGATTCCAAAGAGCTATCAAAAGTCGTGCCCTGAATCCGGATGTGCCCATTCCCGACATCAAAGAGTCATCCAAGTGCCAATTCCAAATCCACCCGAGCTTCAAAGAAACAGCCGGCGAGTACAGCGAACGTTTGGCTTCTCTCTTGAATGTTCGCAAGGTGATTGACAAGGGCAAAGGAAAGCGAAAGTACAATGCTATGGACGACATTGCTGAGCCAGAGACTGGAATGAATATCGACGATATTATCGGCAATGCCAAATCATCACATCACGGCGCTGTCTACACTCCAGCACTGGACACACAAGCAGCGTCTAGACCTAAGCTCTACAACAGCAACGGAGCCGTAACTACTGTTGGCTTGATCACACCTGTGGAGGACTTTCATGCACTGCTCAAGCAACCTTCAGAAGAGGACAAAGTGGACTATGCAATGGAATCCATGTGCAAAGCTATCAATACCTTCTTGGCTCAAACATTCAAAAATGAAAACTTTGCACAGGTGATTAAATGCTTGAAAGCCTTGAGAGAGGTTGCTATCACTGAAGAGGCTGCTCTCAACTACAACAAGGAGATGCGTGAAATCAAACAGTGGTGCAACCTGTCTAACAAGGCTTCCAATCGCTATGAGCTCTGGGAGATGCTGAAGAAGGAGAAGCTTGGATTGGTGACAAACGAAGAGAGCGAGGATATCGATAACGTGAATACAACCAAGCAGGTGGCTGACAAGTTCTGGAATGCAGACGAAGGGGATGAACAGGTTCTGGTTGAAAAGGTCAACAACGCTCAAATTAGCAATCCTGACGAAGATACAGGTGGTTTCAAGCTCTCTGAATTGGTAAGTGTAGTTGGTTTTGTAAAGTGAGCCTGTGCTCATGTTATATTTGCTCATTGCAGGACGATTTGGAGGACGATGAGGAAGACGATTAAGCATGATGTTTGAGAATTTACCCCGGAAAATATGTTTGTTTGCTATAAACCAAAAATTATATGAAAACAAGTGTTCTACATATGAGAAATGAGCAGTGATCCTTGCTGTTAAAGCACCATAAACATTTACTTGAAAAGGCATACGTCTTCTAATAAATATCACACTGACAAGGATTTATTTCATCAAAATTGTATTTACAAACAAACTAATGGCCAGATCTAAGTTTAGCGCGCTCAGCAACGAGACCGGCGCCAGGGAATGAGCCGATATGGCTCTTGTCGACGGGTGATTTCGACATCAAATGCTGCTGAATGGATGAAGATTCAGCGAGACCAGCTACGCCTACGTAGTCCTTCTTGCTGAGAGGCTCTTCGTGCTCAGTGGACTCGCCCCTGGGAGCATAACGACGAAGTGCTTCCAGCTCTTCATGCAACGTTTCATAACGGAAGCCCACACGAATGTCAGGGACATTTGTCTTTTGCATGTCGTTGCCCTCAACACCAGGCTTGTGCCAGTCCTTACCGATCCAATGGTCTTTGATTTGGTTCTCCCAGCCAGACTGAATGACCGAATTACGAGCCAGCTCACACATGTCAGTAGAAGACAGCTTCCAGATCTGAGCAGCCACACTGTACTCTTCAATCAAGGGCTCCTTGGTAAAGTGGAATTGCAATGGATCATCCGTAGACAGAGAGATGTTGAGGCCACGCTGGAAGAATTGAGGAAGCGGGTTACGTTCATATGTCAAGAAGAGAGCATTGTTGGACAGAGGGGACATGGCAATACCGACTTGAGCAAGGTAGTAGAGATACTGAAGAGCGGGCACTTTACGCAACAGAATACCATGACTGATACCATATGAGGTCAAGAAGGCAGCTGTGAGATGATCTGTATCACCTGCCTCACCACAATGAGGCCTCAACACCAATGTAGTAAATCCACGTGCCTGTCTCCATTTGTTCAAGGCAGCCGTGTTTGCATACATGTAGTACAGGTAGTAGCTGTAAGGTGGGTTGACGCTGGATGTCCAGTCCTTGGGCAGAGGAAAGTCCTTGAAGATGGGCTTCTCGGGCTTGGACTCATCATCGACTGTATCGAAACCAATGACGCGTTGCAAAAAGACGTGCAGTTCAGGGTGAGAGCTGGGATCCTTTGTCACTTCGAAGAGAGGCTCAAACACATTGGTGATGATGTCCTGGAAGCTGTTGACAGCGTTGGATGCCTTGTAAATGTTGTAGAGACGAGGGATCTGGATCAGCCAGCGCACGTTGGCAGAGAACAGCTTGTTGTTGACCACCCATTTAGCCAGCTTATCCCACTCATCGATGGATCTGCCGTAGATGGAGACACGGTACTCCACCATCTGGTACTTGGACGACTCCAAATCAGACACCACTTCCTTGGTGATTTCAGCCAGATACTTGCCCTGAATGTAGTTGTCTGTCTTCATAAAGATTTCTCTCAATCTACTCTCGCCAATGGGGTTATACTTCAAATTGAACTTGTCGAATCTGTGAAAGGAATCCTTGTGCGCGTGCATGTCCAGGGTATCGATACTGAGGTCGTAAGCAGTTAATCCCAAACTCTCAAATACGCCACGCAAGGTCAGATGGTGATTATCACGGTAAATGACCACATCGTCTGGGCTCTTCTTCATTTTGGACTTGATGAAACGCAACAAATGCTTTTGATTCATGCTGCTGGAGTGATGGACGTGAGTATCCACCTTTCTGACATTGTAGAAATCACGATGGGGTGTGCGCTTGGAATCAGCCAGTTCTTGAAATTCGTTCAAGAGGATATACATTTGCCATTTGCTGTCTAAATAACGAAGTCTACGGAAAGCAAAACTCTTGGCGGGTCCATCACTGATCACGCTCAAAATGAACTCCATGTCGTCGTAAAATTCCCTGGGTGAGGGCACTGCGTGAAGAGGATGTCCAGCAGTTTGGTCCAGTTCGTTCTTGTAGACTTGATAAAACCCATCAGGGCCAACGCCAAAGCTATATACATGAGGGCCAGGGATTTTGCATTGATTAAAGTCGAAATCGGATCCAACCGCAGCAACAGGGTCGGCTTCGCGAGCCTTCTCTTTGGCTTTACGACGCTCCAACTCTTCGGGCGAGGGCAAAGGCCATGATTTGGGAGGTGGAGCAGGGTAGATTTCCCAGTCATCGTGATTACGTGGATCGTCCATCAATCGTTGGCTGGAAAGAGTAATGTACTTTTCACGTAAATCGAGACACTTTTGCAGATTTCCGTATAATACACACAACTCGGCGGTGATGGCATCATCTATTCAATGTGTGAGTTGTCATGGCAACGCAAAAGGCACAAGGAAAAACGTAATTGTTTGTTTCTCTGTATAGCTTTACCTTTAGCCTCAAATTTAGCGTTTGGATCCGCTGTATGTGTAACGGGTTCCTTTAAAAAGCTGGAATTCTCAGGTACTTGTGGTAGCGTGGGAAGAGCTTGATCGTCATCAATATGCAAATCAGAGAGATGGTGTGCTGCGGGTGAGACGGAAAGGTTTTGACAAAGGTACTTGCTATCATGCTGTTTTCAATGATGGTAAACGGGTTAATGTATGCTCTTTCAATGGATGTTTAGCAGCAGTAAAACTCACATTTTCAATGGCCTTTAAATGATGGTAGTCAAAGTAAGGGGAATCGTCAAAATTGTTGATGCCTTCGTCACTTGGAATATCAATGCCATTATCCTGTCTTTTATTGTTATCGTAGATCGTATTGGGCATTTCTCTCAATTAAAAGAATAAAAAGAAGGTGGGGAGAAAATGGGAATTGATAAGACAAGAAAGCCAAAATACAAGTTGGGATTCGAAATGTTCATTTTATAACACACAAGTGAAAAAGACTGGTTTTCCCCAAATGAAAAGCCATTTAGTTGCCACCAACACCCTAAAATACCACATCAACAGACTGGAAATAGACTGTATATATGCATGATAATTTACCTTGTGATCAAAGCCAAACCACCACACTAAAATGCCAATCATCACACAAATGCCAATCGCAAGGAAGAAGCAGCACCACTTTTTAGTTCTTGTTGCTTTTGCACTCATGATGGCCCTGTTGACTAGGTTTGTGCCTTCCTTCAATTGGACGGCTGCTGTCTCTGCGTTCTGTTCAACTACATCCACTGTCTCCTGTTGACGTTCCACTAATAATGACATGTCCATAAACAGTTGATGAAGTTCCACAATGGTCTTTTCAATGTTCTTAATGTCATCATGTCTGTTTTGTACCTCGGATAGCACGGCTTTAGCATGACCTCGCCTCGTTGCTTGCATGAGCGATTGTGTGAATATCTGAGCATCGTCATCTGCATTATCGAGAATATCGTCAACTTCATCTTGTGTCGCCTCAGGTTTCACTAGTTGATGATAAGATTACAAACCAGATAGAAAGCCTCGATTACAAGCTCGTCTTACCAATCTTGATTTGTCGCTCTATCCGCTGTCTGTACTTTTGCTGATAAGCTCGCTCGATATCTTGGTATCTCTGAATGGTGTCCATGAACCTTTTTTTCAGGGCGGAAAACTTGAGCGCGCGTGCTTACGAGTCAGCATGGACACAGCAACTCATTCCACTCGTTTCAAACTAACCTGTGTTCTGCGCATCTGTCCATCTGGTGTTTGGCCCTGTCTGCTATTGGCATTCTCCAGTTCTGTCAACCTTGCTTTGATGTTTATATTTCTGTTTGTCGTGTCCTTTTTCATGTTTTGCAACTGACTCGAGAGCTGCGACCATTGCTGTTCATTGGAGCTCATCAGCGCTGCTGTATGAAGCCTTTCAACAGCATCAATGTTTTCATTGACCATTGTAATAGCATCTTTTATGGATTCCACCTTAATCCCATGGTGAGTTATGTTACACGCATATACCCTGTTTTGCAACTATACCTCTTCAAAAAATCCTTCCAATGAGTTGATATCCGCAGGTTCTGTTCTCGTCGATATTTCATTCATTTCAATCACTTGCTCGGGCTGGATTTGAGGCGGCTTGCTGCCATTGTATCTGCTGTGATTATAAGCATTAGTTGTAGGTGTATTTGGTGTAACTGAAGATGCAGAGGAATGTGGCGAATTATCAATGTTGATTGTAGTGGTAGTATTAGATGTATTATTAGTAGTGTTGTAGTCATTATTATACGAGTGGATAGTCGTAATGTCGGCGCCAGAGTAGTACCTCGAAGTGGGTCGAGGTCTGATGGGTGCATCTGCTGTGTCGGTAGCATTGCTGTCGTAGGATGTTAGGCGAGTAGCATCATTGCGGGATGAATGATTTTCCCGATGACTACTGCTGCTTGATGTTGTTAGTATATATCCGTTTCCTTTCATAGCGACGAACCTACTTTGTAGGCCTGCTCCCTCCTTCAAAAGATTGCTAATGTTCAGCAGGTTAGAGCCTGTGCGGTGTCGTGGTCCGCATGGATAGTGATGCTACGTACCTTCAATTCTGCTGTTCTATCGCGAGTAAACGAATAAGACATTGTTTATAGCAAAGACAAGGCCAATTGGCATTCAGTTCTCGAGTGAACACTGTTGAAAACGGGAAAGAAGAGCAAGTGAACTGTCAAAAATTTATCCCATCAACAACAACAACAATTGAAATGTCAAACAACTCAGTTTGAGGACCCTACAAATGCGCTACTCGAGTCACGACAAAGCAATGTTGGTGTTGCCTGGTTTCAGTGTCATGGATTTCAGGAACATAAGCGTGTTACTGCTTGTACCATCAAAGATTACTATTGGCACCATTTTACTAGTTGCACTATCAAGACCAAATGGCCAGCCATTAATGCATTGCTCTCTGATGCATTATTGCTTGGCTTTGAACAAGTCAAATGATATTTGATTTTGGGTAAAGTACCTTTCTTTTTATAAAGGCAATGATAAAAATGAAGAAGAAACAGAGGAAGTTCATTTTATAATTTAGCTACTAATTAAAGTTGAGGCAATATCAAACTCGATCCAAGCTTCTAGAGTGTCCCTCTTGTGCGCATAACGTACTGTTTCGCTAGATGATGAACTACAGACCACCAAATCAGGTGTTATTAAGCGCAATCTTTAGTGAGCAGCCTTCAAATGTATTTACCACTGTAAAACCAAGAACTTAAATCGCTTTTAACTCGCCAACGAAGCGAGATCTTGGCCTTAAAACAGGTGCAATCGTGTTCTACGACCTAACATTACGTTATGAATCACTTTTCCGCAATTCTTTGGGGATCGAGTTGATGATCGATTTCTGGCAAATTTTGCCCTGTACTAGCAAGGGAAAAATCGATGATTTTGAATGA
>JAXQGS010001228.1:0-10895 GCA_037040325.1 Mucor sp. M7501 | reverse complement strand
AAATCGATCATCAACTCGATCCCCAAAAAGTTGCTGAAAAGCGATCCATTACCTAATGTCAGGTCGTAGAACACGATGACACTTGTTTTGAGGCCGAAATCGCGCTTCGTTGGCGAGATACAAGCAATTTAAACCCTTGATTTTACAGTGGTAAATACATTTGAGGGCTCCTGACTGAGCATTGTGCCTATTAACATTTGATTTGATGGTCTGTAGTGTATCATATTGCGAAAAAGTGCATTATGCGGATAAGAGGGATATCCAAAAAGCTTGGATCGAGTTTGACATTGCCTCAATTTCAGATTTGTTAAGCTATTATGCTTAAACCGATTGACTGGCATTGTGCCTTTTGACGGATGAGCGAAAAAGAGAATATGATGTTTCTCGCCCGACTCTGACATAGCCTTCCTCTACGTTAAGAAACTACATATCATCCAAAAAATAAACAGAATTGATTCATTTCGCACGATCCAACATTGCATTATTTGGGTAAGCCCCCCGCTGCAGGCGCGAGCTGTGCATCCCTCATTAGAACGAGGCTTGGCTACCTTTGTTGAGTCCTTAGAATTGTTACAGTCCCAGGAACTCAATCGGATCATGACTACATTTATCACTTGCTCTTTATTTCATAATCATAGAACGAAATATTAAAGAACAATTTATATACTATAACTATTATCTGCAAAAGTCTGTGCATGTAACTTTAGGATAATACCATGTACATTGGGTCATCGTAGCAGAGCTCACAATTAGAGATCATTAGCAATCGATAAGTAGACATACAAAACTTGATGTTGTATTGAATATTATGACAAGAAGTATTAATTGATCAAGGGATGATGATTTTGTATATATAAGTGTTATCCTTATTTCAGTGAATAAAGAGACATTTTAGTTGTAGTATCATATCTGCCTAATTTAAAGGCCTTTTATTCATTTCTAAATCTACTTTTATTGTATCTTCTATCTCTCGGATACAACAACTTTTTTTTATTGTATTTCAATCTATCATTAGACGATGATTAGTTTATGCATGCCATGAGAAATATGCATTGTGTTATAGTTGTAGTCATCGTCTTTATATAAAAGTGCCAGAACATGTTTGATAAGCAGCGATAAGTCTACATGCCTAGTGATCGTATGACTATTAATGCCATTTGGTGCAACTCAAATGATGTATAGCTATGAATGTTTCAGCCTCTACTATGACTCTTTCCCATGCGCAAACAGAACACCATCATTGCGTTTTTCGGCAGGCACAGCAATATTGCTCTGATAGTATACTATCGATGCATTGAAGAATAAACTCTTTAATAATGAAGCAAATTATGCATAACATACAAGCCCTTCCCAGATACAATTAGATCGATTGTCTAGTGTAACATCCTTTGAAGTTTCTTTATACCAAAAGAGAGTACTATACCCCTTCTAAGTTAGCTTGTCAATTCTCGATCTGCCCTGTACAGTGATCTTCTTCATTCCTGCATGTACGTTTCATAGCTTTCTACATCTCAGTATCCTTCAAAAATCGATTAGTTTTCAAGGTACTCTATTTGTGTCTGCATTGGTATATGCCCAGGAATCGTTTTTCGTACTGATAGCACTCCACCCATTGCACAAATTTAAACTTTGGCACTCAAAAATGAGGCGTCTTCATTATGAGTCAGCTTTTAAGATTCCGGATTTCTGTATCCCCATACTTTCATGCCATTGTGTGGTATAAAGTTAATTGCACGTTGGACATATTCGACCCTTTTTTTCAACAAACAAAACACTTTCATATCATGGTTGCAGCTTTACCTGAATTCTACGCACGCAAGGCCACTTTGGACGATCTGAAATATGCTCAACAAGCGACTGATTTATTCAACACAGCTTATGGATCCAGCAATAGTATGTATATCGTTTCGCTCTATTAGAATCTTTTCTAATCCCATAGCTGTTATCTAGATGGTTGGGCATCCATGAAGAAGACGGTACGAGGCTACTACACTACACGAGAGGATATAGAAAACTACATTCGGGAAAGCGTTGCTGGAAATCTGATTCAATTGTTCCTCTTTCAAAGAGATGCGCAGGGCAATGATAAGGCAGTTGCAGGCACATTGACAGTTGAATCAAAATGTACCTGTGCACCCAGTGATTTGCCTGAAGGAGATGGATTGCTAGGCAGATTCTCGGTGGATATCGCTCATCATTCACGAGGATTCGGCAATTTGCTAATGGAGGTGGCCTTTAACGAAATGAAGAAGGCCAATTACACAATCTGCTCTATGCTTGTGTTTGAAAACAGGACAGAGTTTCTGGATTGGTGTAAAAGGCTTGGTTTTGTCGATACCATGGAGCGATCGCCATTCCATCCTCCAGAGGGAGTTGTCATTTTGGAAGATGTGCCATTTGCTTTATTAAAGAAGAAACTGTAGATAAATGATATAAACGTACATACATGCACTAAAGATCCTTCTTCATGATGACAAATTGGACATTGGAGAGTAATTGCTTCCCGGAAGGCGCTTTGAAATCACGGCGCTCTGATGTATCTTTAAAGCCCAATTTAGAGTACCATGAGAGTACTTCAGGCCTGTTTTCAAAGACTCGTAAGGAACAGCGCTCATAGCCTGCAGATTTCATTGTCTTTAGTGAGGATTCGATTAGTAAGCGACCGAGACCCTTGGATTGATGGCTGGGGCTAATAGCAAATCGAGTAACCATGGCTTCACCAGGTGTAGGCTTCTCTTCTAAATCGGGAAAAGGTACAATCAAGAGCGAACCAACAACCTCTGCATCCTTGCCTTCTTCATCACGCTTAAAGACCAATAGTTGAATGAATTCACCTTGATGTGAATGCTTGATGAAGTTTTGGGTATCTTCTAGCGCAAATTGACCGCTTACAATACTAGCTTCAGTGGTCCAGCCATCTGGAATAATGGAGAAAATTAGTGTTTTTTAGTCCATTTGACAGCCATGTCGAAATAATCAGTACCATGCGTATTGTAAGCAGCATTGATAACATCGGTTGCTTGCTGTGCAAATTTCAAATCATCAGCGGTAACTTCACGGGCGTAGTATTCTGAAGGAGACATTTTTACTGTTTGGTGGTGGAAAAAAAAAATGAAAGGAATGGATCCTTTTAGCGAGCATATTTATAGGGTCCACATTTTCTGTAAATCAATGACTCATGATGCATTTGCCAGGCCGATCTCACCATAGCATGCCCGCGGTCTCGGAGGGCACAGTTGATTCGTTCCGTGGCGCTACTCTCACTCAAAAATGCCATCAAAACTGTCTGTGGGGACACGTATGGTAGGTTTGTATGCGGAAAGCAGGTAGCATCATCAGTTATCATTTGATAGCGTAAACATGTGCTTTATTATTAGTTTGCGTGGTGATTAATATATCTTTTGCAATTGATCAGTTGTACTGAATTTCTTATTAGAGGGGCCTACAGAAATCGAAGCTCTTTTGCCGCCTTTTGGCTTGGGTTTATCGTAAATATGGCACTATACGAAACGATCAGTACACTACGCTTCCACATGTCTATCCCAAGCAACCTACCTTGTGTGCGTGTCTGTACCAAAGGACACTATTTTTGCGTTTCGAATTACAGATGGGAACAAACTGTTTGCATTGGTGGCATAAGCCCTCAATCACATCATGCTCACCAGCTCTCTGTTCCAAGGGTCTCTGGAATGGCTTTCCGGACACAGATGAGATACCATGGAAAAACTGCTTGTGATACCAGAACGCACTGTTCTTCAACTGGAGCCACTTTCCTGGCTTGCAAGTATCACAGTAACCTTCCTTTAATTGACCTGTATAGCGAACCCATTTAGGGGTATATTCATCACCTTCAAAACGCAACTTTTGACGACGAGGAATAGCATTGGCATCCTTCTTGGCTGCTTCCAAATCGGCTTCAGTGATAACTGGATAGTCCTCTTCCTCAGATGTTGCAGTAGTCTTTGCAGGTGTCGTTTCTTCCGCTGTGGTGACGCTGCCACTGAGAGATGTGTTTTCAGACTTGTCAGTGTATTCTTCTTGTTTGATTGCAGCTTCATGCTGCTGCTGCTGCTGCTGGTGGTGCTGGTGGTGGCCCATCTGCTGGTATAAGAAGGGACCACTGCTTGTATCTTCTACTTTGACCACGGGAGCCTGCTTTTGACGCTTTCTTTCTTGTTGCTGATCTGGAATAATGCGATCATTGGGGTTGACCATGCGATTCCAGGTAGAGATGTCATGCGGCGTCGCCACACTAGCCCGTCTACTCATGATACCTGACATGGGCAAAGGACACAAGTTGCTGCTCGTTTGCTGTTGGGCCTGTGGCTGCAGCTGATGGCGGAAAGGAGGGGCTGCATTGAATGGCACATTCATGGCAGCAGAAGCATGGTTTGTAGGAAACGAATCAAACTGTTGAGAGTAGAATCGCTTGCGACCAACAAAGGGACGATCTTCGGTTGTTGTTGTTGGTGTAGGCACTGGAGACAGGAATTCTTGATTCCTGCTCCAATCCTGAAACTGCTGATTGGGAGAACTTGTGCCGCTTCTGCTTTCGGCAGCATTGGTAGTGTTGGCAGGTGTTGACCATGGCATTTGATTGAAATTAATGGACACTGGAGGTGGTGTATTGTTAGGGGTTGTTCTTGCCGAGAGAGATTCGACTCGTTGCTGGATGCTGCTAGTCAATCTGCGCCGAGATTCTTCTGATAAAAAGATGTTTGGCATGGATGCTCTGTGTGACATATTGGGGACAGGAGTAGGAGCCTCGCCTTCAACGACAGTAGCCAAATGTTGGTGTGTTCTTCTAGCAAAAATAGGCGGTGGTTGCTGGCTATTGAAGGCGTGCTGCTGTGGGTGAGATGGATATCTCTGCTGTGGCTGCTGCTGCTGCTGCTGCTGTTGCTGCTGTTGTGGTGGTGGCGGTGGTCGATGTGTTTGTGGGTGTTGATCGTATGTCATGTTTTGAGATAAATTACGAAAGTTAAAGTCAGCAATGCCACCGCTTACTGCAACTGAGTGTCGTCTGGTAAAATCTACGCTGTCATTTGCAAATGGGGTCGAGAACACTGGGTTCGGTTCTGGCTGATAATTAAGAGAGAATAAGGAATCTATGCTGATTTCAGATGAAGGGGTATATTGAGTCTGTTGGTTCTGTGCAGCCTGTACTTGCTGATGTGTTGGCTGTGATCTGGTTAAATCCAAGTTTAGAAAGTCTAAAATGGCATTAATATGTGATGGGAAAAAAAGTACAGCATCAAAATTTTTACCTTGATCAAAACTAAACTGCTTTGCCGTGCTATTCGATGCGGCAGAGGGAGGAGGCGCAGAAAACGGCTGGTGGCTACTTGCATTCGCTGATGTTAATGGGTGTTTGTTGTCTGGAAAGGGAGTGTCAAACATGTTCATCACCAGTGCTTCAGTGTCAATATTGGCATCATCGTCGTCTAAATGCACAGCATCATCCGTAGACAAGAGAGCGTAAATGTCCGTCTGCGGTGGTGGCTGCTGCTGACGAGGGCCTCCTCCTCCTCCCACAGACGCCGATGATATGGATGATTGCGTTGATGAGGATGGTGCTGTCAAATTATCAAACATTATTTTCTTTCACAGATCTTTTTTTTTTTTCTTTTCCAACAAAATTTATGCGTGCAATCCGATAGAAAAAAAGGTCGTTGTCGCAAGAATTAAACAAATAAACACCAAGCTGCTTGAATGTTTATATATACAATGTATCAAAAAATGAGTTACAGACAAAAAAAGAAAGAGAAAAGAGGGAATGGCAAAGAAGTTGAGACAAAATCCCAATGTGAAACAAGCGTCTCGTTTTATGAAGACCGTATACAAATCCCTTTTATTTTATGGGGTCATGTGCAAACAAGGCCAATCATCATTTTCATTATACTCTGTATGACAGATTTAAACTTTTTTAAGGGTCTTTTTTTTTCATCTGCTGTTAATCATCTATGGTATATAGCCTTAGAGCTCTTTACTGGCATTCACATATACATTCCCATCTTATCAAAGAGGGTCTCGGCCATTTGAGGGAGGTTTTACAATAGTCATCGTTTTCATTGGGCCGTGGAAGCGATATACCCTTTTACAGGATCAAGGATTTCACTGAATTTGAATCGCTACCAACCATTTCATTTCAACTCGAGTATAGTATATCTCCCTCTGCTAAAAATATACACAAATCTAACCTTTTATTTGGCAATGGAGAGCAGCTGCATCTCATGTACATGGTAGCCCATGTTTGGAGCGTATCGGTGCTCTTCTCGCTTGGTTACAAGGACCCGTAAAGAACAGTTAGGCTCTTTGATCCACTCCAGCATTTGAAAGACAGAAAAATATTGCCTTTTCAATCACTCAAACAAATTTCTATAGGTGTATGTGTGCTCTTGGGCGCTCTAGTAGTTTATGCAAAAATGGATTGAGTTTATTAAGAAGCCAGTGATTTAGAGGTAAATAGCAGGACATCAGTGAGTGTATAGATAGCAGTGCTCTGTAAATTGCGGATGTGTGATTATGTACAAATATGGAGGAGATTGTTCAGTAATGGGATGTAAGAATGAAATGTAGTAGGAAATGTGTGTAGTATCATTATAAGAATTGGGTATCTAAGCCTGTAGTGAAGTCCATGACAAGCACTCGTTGATCTTGACTAGCGCTGACTATGCGAGTAGAGTCGAAATGAACATCAAACACCCAGCTAGTGTGGCCACTCTGAAAGTTGAGCAGACAGGCGCCCGTCTTGATATCCCATACACGGATGCTTTGGTCGTAGCTGGCACTCACGATGCGATCATTATCAAAGCTCAATGTTCGCACAAGATCGGTATGTCCTTCGCAGCTCATGAGACAATCTCCAGACTAGATGTGATGAACATGTTAGATGATGAATTATAGTCAGAGCAGTACTATGTAATTACCTCGGCATCCCATACTTTGATGGTCTTGTCATTGGAGCCGCTTACGATTTTAGTTCCATCATAGCGAACACAAGCCAAACCGCGAGTATGGCCAGCGTATTTGCGAAGACATTCACCAGTCATGATATCCCACATTTTGATGAGAGCATCACCCGAAGCAGACACCAGCTTGTTGCCTTGGAGCTGGATAGCGTTGACAGGGCCACGATGCGCAAGAATGGTTCTCAAGAGACGGCCGTTGTTGACATCCCAGATGCGGATAGTTTTGTCCTTGGAGCAACTGATAATGAAGCGATCATCAAAGCAAACATCGAGCACACCAGCAGAATGACCACGGAGACGCATGATGGGCTGAAGAGTCTTCATGTTCCAGACAATGAGCGTGGAATCAGAAGAACCAGACACCATGATGTGTTCATTGTAACTTAAACAGAGCACACTGCCTTCATGGCCATACAATGTTTGCACACATTGATAAGTGCTGAGATCCCAAAATTTGATGGTTCTATCACGGCTGCCAGTAATGATCTTTTGCTTGTCGAATTGCAGGCAATAAACACTGTCGATATGGCCGATCAGGTAATGAGTGGCTACACGACCGTTCTCCCAGCGGTTGTTCAGGATATGGCGTTGTTTGTACAGATGATACCAATCTAATTGGTGAGGATAGATATGCTGTGGGATATTCAGACTCCAACGAGAAGCTAAATGTCTCCAGATTTCATTAGATCGAGAAATGGAATACCAGGAACGGGATACAGTGGAAGCTTGGCACAAGCTGGTGAGATCCAGATGCGAGATGATTTGAGAAGCAACTTCATATGGTAATAAGCTGATAAAATCTAGGGCAAAAAAAAAGCGTGAGCAACAGCAGTAAAGCTACATCCGTCTGGCTTTCTTACCTTTCTTGGGGCCTTGCTGATGAAACGAGTGATTCATGGTGATTGCAGGTTTAGAAGCAGGAAGGGTGCTGTAGTAACGAAGTTTTCTGTTCTTTTGTGATGCAGTGGATGTAGTTGATGATCGCATAGGTCTCATGCCTCGACGGCTCTTGGCGAGAATAGGCATTTGCTTCTTGGTGTTGTGATATGGACGTATTTTGAAAAAGTCATTTTCGGTCATTGCAGAATCTGAAGGTGAAAGACAAAAGAAATCCTGTTGATGTTGCATAGAATGAAACGAGGGCAATGTTAAAGGCATATTTTTTTGATTGATAGAGTGGAAAAAAGGAGACGTTTGTTTATGAAATAATGAATTTGGGGTGGTATATAAAACTAGGGAGGTAGTCTTCTAGTAACTTTTGGGTATACGAGGATGCGAAAGAGAGGAGAAAAAAGAAAAGAACGTATATGTAATCAAGAAGAAAGCGAGATGGCTGCAAAGAGGGTTGGTATTTATTGCAATTGCGGAGTACCTTGATTGTTACTATTTCGTAAAAGGAAAAGCAATAGCATTACAATAACTATACACATCTTGTATTTCTCACGTGGACGAAAATATCGACATGTTGACCCATTTTGCAGTAAATCATACATAGAAAACTATGATAAAACGCGCATATCAGTATGCTAGATGACTCGACAGGATGAAAATGCACATTTTTACGCGCAAGAAATCAACGCAAACTAACATTTAGCATGTTATTGTTCCCAAAAGCCATTCTGAAAAGTAAATAACAACATTGCGATTATCGAGGCGGAGACAGAACAGCGATGAACACCAAAAAGCAAGCTTCATCGTTGATATCATACATTTGAATAGATTTATCTCGAAATACCTGTATTTCTAGTCAGATGCTGCTACCTCAGTAAATGGCATCTGCCGCTCCTTGCCGCTACAACCAACTTAGCCGCAAGCCTCGGCTGTTGATCCATGTCTATTTTAAAGGATTGTTGTTGTGAAAACAAACGTCTTTCATTACACAGAGATTATCGTCATTCCAAAATTGGGAATGCTTTTCTCTAACATATACCATAGTAGTTATAAGGTTCAAATGTTGATAACCCACAACATAATGCTGATATCATTCTCGTTTGTTGTTGTTGTTATTGTTATTCACCATCTGTGCTGGTACGCCCAATCTCTCTTACTGCTCTCATCCCTGGCCTCCCATTTCAATATCGACTGTTTCGTGTATAGATGGTACACAGGTTGATCGATTTATTCATCTACACCATCTTTTGTGTGTACCATCTCTGTTCCCGGATCATGGTTCCGAAGAGACATTCAACATCCTGTATGTAAATCAGCTAAATAAGCCTGTAGAGGCGCTCGCTCTATTATTTTTTCTCTGTAAATGGCAACTCCAATGTTGTTCGCATCACTATCACAAAACAAAAACGTAAAGATCACATCAAGCATATTATACAATGAGATCTAAATATACTAGTTGTGCTGCATCTGCAAGATATGTTGTGTTTCGCGAATCACAATAATTTTGGTTCTTGTAGAACCAAAAGATAATGTACACACCAACAATGCCATGTCTTGCTGGATGGAAAGAATGGCGCCAGATTGGATCCTTGTTGAGAAAAAAAAAATCCCAAAACAATCATGTACAAGTTCAATGTCGTATCATCATCAAGAATATAGGTATACAAAAACACTAGTATAATTAGCATTGAGTAGTAATCACCATATTGAGCATATTGATTTCTCCAAAATCTGGATTTTTGTTATTGCTAGTTCCAAATCTAGTAATAATTGAACCTCCCCTGTGATGGTACAAACACATGCAATTCATACAAGCATGTCCATTGTATATTCAAATTGATTTTACACAACAGCACTAGCTCTTTATATCATTTCGGGTTACATGCTGTTTGAACCTTATACTGAATGTCTTACCGAAAAAAAAAACAGTTGGGGAAAAAAAAAAGAGTGTATAACTGAATAGACATGATTAAAGTTGGGCTGTCATAATCTATTCGGTTCCTGGAAGTCATGAACAGTTTAATGATTTACCCCTGGTTTTCTTGGATCATGTGGCTGGTTGCTATACAAATCACTTCTGACAACAAGTGTTTGTTTTAAATGCACTGTGTTGTTTGCATAATGGCATCAAGATTGTACAGCGAACTCTGTACAATGATGGGCGATATGCACAGCGGAAAAGACGTACATTGTATAGCAGCAGGTTCAAGAACTGGTGCTACCGGATTTCGTGCTCAAGTTCTCGTAATTTGAAAAAAAAATCTCAATTTGACATTTGGATGTGATTCAACATGAATTGGCACAATCACCAAAAAACTTGATGCTATGACCGACAGGGCCATGGAAACTCTGCTCAGAGATTTATGAGAACTATGTCTTGTGTACTGCGGTGATTTTTTCAACCTTCGTTTTGATAAATGGAGGGTGCACAGCTCGCGCTTGCAGTGGGCTTGCCCAAATAATGCAATGTTGAATCTTACAAAACGAATCACCTCTGTTCATCTGTTGGACGACATGTGGTTTTCAGTGGAAAAGGAAGGCTATGTCAGAGTCGGGCGAGAGACATTCTCCTTTTCGCTCATCCGTCAAATGACACAGTGCCAGTCAATCGATTCGATACCTGCTACTACAGAAACGGTTATTCATCGATTTTGGGTATTGAGCACGCTTTTTGGGTAAATGTGTACAGAAATCCCCTAGAAATCTCACGCTTTTCAATGAACAAAGAGTTTAATAATGCATTGTTCCGCTAGATGATAAACTACAAGCCATCAGATTAGATGTTAATAAGCGCAATGTTCTGTGAGCAGCTCTCAAATGTATTTATCACTGTAAAATCAAGAGTTTAAATCGCTTGTATCTCGTCAACGAAGCGTGGTCTCGGTCTCAAAGCAGGTGTAATCGTGTTCTACGACCTGACATTAGGGTATGGATCACTTTTCAGTGATTTTTGGGTGATCGAGTTGATGATCGATTTCTGGCAAATTTTGCCTTGTACTAGCAAGGGAAAATTCGATGATTTTGAATGATGGA
>JAXQGS010001227.1:0-10817 GCA_037040325.1 Mucor sp. M7501 | reverse complement strand
GTACGTCCACGACGACCAGTGGTCTTGGTGTGTTGACCACGAACACGGACACCCCAGTAGTGACGGAGACCACGATGATTACGGATCTTCTTCAAACGCTCGAGATCATCACGGTACTTGGTATCAAGGACGTTGGAGATAACTTGAGAAGACTTGCCATCAACGATATCCTTTTGTCTGTTAAGGAACCAAGTGGGGATCTTGTATTGAGCAGGGTTTTGGAGGATGGTGACAATACGCTCCAACTCTTCAGAAGAAAGCTCACCAGCTCTCTTGGTGAGATCAATATCGGCCTTCTTACAGGCAATGTTGGCGAAACGACGACCAACACCCTTGACAGAGGTCAAGGCAATTTGGATCTTGACACGACCGTCAACGTTGGTGTTGAGAAGACGGATAATGTGCTGGAAATGATTTCTCTCGGGAACTACAAGAGACTGTAAAAAAGAGTGTGTTAGACTTGGGTTTTCTAAGAAAGAGAGAGTATAGATGGATAATGTCGAAATCAGCCAGACGAGAGCATGCATTCTCCATGATGTCAAGAGTCGAATTGAAGCTGTGGTGCTACTGTGCTGCGCTGCGCTGGCTCATTCCTCTGGCTCTTTGCTGACACTTGTCAATCCCAATCAAGCGCAATTTTTTCCATCATCCAGCAAGTACAACTCGTCTTGAATACATCAATCCATCCATCCATCCATCCACAGCCATCTCAGCGTTGCATCTCTCATCCATCGTCTAGCTCATGTCTTTGTATCCATCCATCTCTCGTTCAAGCATATATGTTGCGTACCATGATGGCAAAAAAGGGAAGATCTCAACTGTTGCACCTTGGTGAGGCCAATATCACTGATGGCTCCTTTGTAACTCCGTTGAATCCTTTTTTTTCTCGGCAGGTGTATAGCTGGTTACTGCCGGCAACTCGGGGCCATCCAATCAAAGGCTGTAAATCGAACATGGTCTGTTTAAGAGTTTAGATGATGTGGTGGATCAGTTTATTGCATTTTGTCATTGAGTCTTTGTCATCTTTGATAAAAGCATCATAAAAAAAAAAAGGTCATTGTGCTAAAAGCGACCTGCGCTTCTAATCTAATCTTCCTTGGGCAAAGGACCAGAAAATTTACCATGCATTTCATTGTAGATATGCTTGTATTCATGACCACCAAAGCTACATTCAAAGACAATACAGATTGAGATGAATGTCTCTTGCCTAAATCCATCGTATCCTTACCTTTCAATCAAGAATTCAGTCAGCAAGTAGTATACATTCTTGTTGGCATTGTGGTGTCTGATGGCATGGTTGCTGTCAGGGTAGATTTGCACACGGTAGTTGTGAATGTCCTCCAATGTCAGCTTGTCTACAAGGACAGCTGTATGCTGGAAATGAACATTGTCATCTCCTGTTCCGTGAGCCAAGAGATACTTTGCATTTCTAAATCCAGTCATATTGTTGACAGCACTGTTCTCGTAGCCAGCAGGATTTAATTTAGGGGTCATCATGTAGCGTTCAGTGTAAACAGAGTCTAGATTGCAATGTAAATGTTGGCATGCAGATCAAAATGGACAATGCCATGCTTTACCATAAAATCTCCAATCGGTAACTGGGGCAACAGCCATGCCAGTAGAAAAGACGCCGTCGTTGGCTTCAATCACCTTGGTTGTCATGTAACCACCATAAGACTAACCAAATGTGTTAATCCCGATGCCTCCATGTGTGTATACCGTGTTTGCTACTCACCCATCCCCAGATGGCCATTCTGTATTCATCAACATAGTCCAACTTGGCCCAGTGTCTATTGATTAAATAGCCCTAAGTACAATCACTTACCACATAAGCACTGCATCTACTCTACTGTACCTTCCAGCATTGACTTGATCAATGGTCTCGAGTTCGCCCAATCTTCCTCTGACGCCAACTCGGTACTTTCTTCCCTTGAAGCCAGTGCCTCTTCCATCGACCTAAGACGACGCTCTCTGCGTGAGTCATGTGTTCGCATGATAGATACACAGCCTCTCTGCGACTTACTGTGACAACGATAAAGCCCAACTGGCTAGCGACAAACGTCTGCCAACTCAGGTCAAATTGATACGACACCAACTGCGAGCCTGGACCACCATACACATGGAACAGAACAGGGTACTTTTTATGCACATCGAAATCTGCAGGTACAACTTCCATGGCTGTCATTTCTAAATAAACAAGGTGTGAGGTATATGTGTGTGTGTAGATAGACACACGACTTACCAATGCCACCGCTGGCTACTGTTCGCATGTGCGTCTTGGGTAATTCATAGTCTTGCAGCAACATTCTCAGTTCGAGATTGTCCTGCAGCACAGAGCGGAAAGAAGCATCATCGACCTTCTTGACAACCGTGTTGGGGATGCCAGGGCCTTCATAGTCCAGAATGTAATAGCCTGATTTGGGAGAGAACGAGGCAGAGTAGTAGGCATGCTCTTCAGGGTCAGAGGGACATGTCAGACATGACTTTGTGGATGCAGGCTTCTTGCTATCAAGAGAGATCTTGTATAAATGGCGTTCATAGGGTGATCGCTCGGTAGAAACAAAGTGGCTACATGCGAAAAAGATAAAAAGTTAGCCCCTGACACATGAACAAAAGGCCCGTCTTGCTTACATGAGTTGGCGCTTGGCATCCACCTCCACCGTCTCTGTAATGACTTCCCACTCGCCCGAGGTCAGCCACGCCACGCTGCTGCCCTTGTCGTGGACAGTGACAATCGCCAAATGAGCAAACCCGTCCTTGTTGTCCAAAATGTCCAGATAGCGCAAGTCTGTTCGGGTGGTGTTGTTGTTGGGAGGCAGATAGACCATGGACTGAGCCACGTCGATCCAGCCGCCGTCCGTGGGCTTGTATTCACGCACCAGCTTGACTGTGCTGTTCTCGAGGTGGAAGCTGTTGATGTCGACCAGGTTGGTGTACTGGTGGTCCTGGATGCGGTTCATCTGCTTGAAGAGCAGCTGGGTGTGCGAGTCAGTAGCCCAGGCCACATCGATGATGAGTCTGTCGTCTTCAGCAAAGTCGCTGATGCTGCTGGTCTCCATGATGTTGGCGTACGTGTCCTGGGCAGAGGTGGTGGAGGCGGTAATCACGCGGTCTGCAGACAGCGAATATACATGCAGCGAGACCAGCGGGTTGGGCGCGCCTGCCTTGGGATAGCGGATCTTGTTTTCCTTGGGATACGAGCCGTTGCGGGTGCCAGTGTACATTTGCAGGTGGTATTCAGGGACGTTGGTCTCGTCCAGCTTCAAGAAGGCGACATGCGACGAATCAGGAGCCCACCACAGGGCAAAGTTGGACTCGAGAACTTCCTCCTCGTACACCCAGTCAGGGATGCCGTTGAACACGGTCTGCGATCCGTCAAATGTCACTCGTTTGTGCTTGATCAGATCGGTCACGTAAATGTCATTGTCCAAGACATAGGCCTGTGTAAATGCAGCGTTGGTGAGAATGGCGTCTCTCGTGCGCTGGGTGTGCTTTGTCTTACCAACTGATGCCCTGTGGGGCTCCAAGCAGCGTATGAAATCTTGCGCGAGGCAGTGAGTGGGGTGATCTTTCTGCTGGACACTCGGTAGATGTAGGCATGGTACAGCGATGAGTGTCTCCACACACTCGACACGTTTGTCTTGAGCAGCAAGTACTGGGCATCGTGCGACAGTTCAAAAGAATCGACATCCAGCTCCATGTCGTTGAATTTCTACAGCATTGGCGTGAGTACACACACTTTCCCCACGATAGACACAATGCAACGTACCAGGTCTTTTGCCTTGACAAACACTTGGCTCTGTCTGTCTTGGATGGACTCGAGGAGAATGTCGTTTGATACAGGGTCTCTGTAGGTGTAGATGCCGTCTCTGGGGTCTGTGTCATGGTGTGAATATAATCAACTCTTTTTAAGCTTGGTTGTGTTTGTCCTACCATTCTCGACCCACACTAGGTTTGTGTATTGAGGTGTGAATGAGCTGTTGAAAATGTCTTCGAATTGGAATCGCTTCTTTTGGCTCAAGTCGCCATCTGTGCCTTTGTGGTCTGACTCCTCCCCTGCCGACACTAGTACCACAAGAATGTCAGATATCTGTCTGTGTGTGTGTGTTTGTCGAGACTTACAGCTGGTAAACAGTTGCGCAATCGATACCGTCCACAAAACCCACGCCAAAAGCAAGATGGATATGAATCCAACGCAAATCCAGTTGAGACCCTGTGGCATTCAACATGAGCACAACGCTCTGGTGCACAGCCTATCCTGCTAAGCGTACCTTTTTCTGATAGCTGTAGTCGGGTGCGATCAGCTCCTTTTCCTCTGAAGCGTAATGGTACAGATCGTCCTCCTCGTCAGTGTCGCTGCTGGAAGGCGGTTGCTGCTCGTTCATCAAGAGGCGCTGTGAAGCACTGCCAGCGGCTGTCTCCTCATCCATGTCGACGAAATACTCTCGTCGAGAAGCCATTGGTTTTAGAAATTGACACACACAAAAATAAGGAAAAAGGAAGAAAGGGAAGAAATAGCCTTTTTCAACTTTGATTACTGCTTAAATAAGCAAATCTCACTCTTGCTTGTACCACACGATATTATAAATAGAAAAGAGGGGAGCTCATTAAGCTACTCTAGTTGTTACCAAATCTCCCAAATGTCCCTTGATAACATAATAGTATACCACTACCTTTTGCAATGTCTCCAATGCTTGACAGACGTGCTGTCGCCTAAAATCCACATTGGAAATGTGCTTCTTTTGCAGCATGAGTCCTGCAAAAGACATGGCCAATTCGCTCTACATTGGGCGATGCAATTCGACTCCTTATAACAGGTATCCAGTGAAAGAGCACGAGGCACAAGTAAATCTGCCGACTGTTTCTATAGCAATGTATAGGCACAACTCCGCATGGCCAATTTATAGCATCTTTATGGCAGCAGTTTTTGCTAGAGGGCTTTGCTTTATCTTTCCTTCTTTTTTTGTAAATATATATATATATAAATATGCCGTTAGACGACGACGATGATAGAATGCAAATGCTGGCATCTGAAGACGACCATCTGACCAGGTAATGGCTTGCTCCAACGAGACGATACAAGAGCAATTCAGCTGATACACACACAGCAACTTGCTGCCTTCTTCGAGAACGCAGCATAGCTTGACAAAGTCGGAAATTGTACAGGGTATGGCGAATCGATTCATGTACTCCAAATTCTATATTGGCCTCTATTTAGCGTTGGCGATACTTAGTTTTGTTACTATTGTCATGGTACAGTGTGTCTTGATGGGATAGAGTTTGCATAGGATACTGACCAGATTTATATGCTGCTGTATAGTCTATCAAGGAAACATGGTAAGGCAAAAGTATGGGGTGTGTGTGTGTGTCTCATTATGCAAATGCCTATAGCCCATCCGTATTGTTCATCGTATTTGAGGCCATCATCAACTTCGCCATGATCATTGAAGTAACCACTCGGCTGCTGGCACTGGGAAGGGTAAGCAACACGACTCGCAGGAGGGAGGACAGGCAAGAGACGCTAAAACAGCATGACGGTAGAGATACTGGAAGTCGGTGTGGAATATTGTGGACATTGTCCTCGTTGTGCTGTGTGCAGTGACGCTGATTGTCTTGACGACAGGCTGCTCGGTGGGCGAGCGAAGTGAGGCTATCTTCGATACCATTTTGCTCGTCATCCGTAACGGCTTCCAGCTGGTTCGGCTGTTTATGATGCTTCGAAAGTAAGTAAATGTGTGTGATTACTGTGAATCACCATGGCTGATGCGTCCCATCTAGGAACCAATACTCTTTGCACGCACGATCCACACGCATTGATTTCGACGATATACCTGACGTTGAGCGTGAGCCATCTCTAGAATTCACAGCTTTGGATCGAGACCGAGGATTAGACGAGAGTTTTCTGGACGACGAGGATTCTGACATGGAACAAGGTCGACTGTAATGTGTACATAACATATACATCATCTCGTTTGCAGCTGGCCTATATTATCCGCTTATATACATATACACTTGATGCACATCACAGTTACAACAAACAGCCAAATAAATGATGGGTTTATTCCAAAAATGCATCTATTACACTACTACTACTACTATGGCGGATTTAAAGAGCAGCAGTAAAGACTTCATTGAGGTTCTTGTCGGCAACAGCCTTCTCGAATGACTTGCGAAGAGCCTCGAGCTGCTCAGCGGTCTTGTTCTTGGCGAGAATGTCATCCAACTTGAACAATTGAGAGTCAATCTCGGCAGGAGTAGCAGGAGCAGCATCAGCAGCTAAGGCATAGTTGTTGTCCTTGACGATGGCCTTGATGGTCTTCTTCTCCTTCTTGATGACACGCTTGGCCATCTCCTTGGCCTTCTTGGAGTCGGCAGCAGCAGCCTTGGCGTCAGCTTCGGCCTTTTCGGCAGCGAGCTTCTCCTCCTCGGCCTTCTTTGCAGCAGCCTCAGCAGCGGCCTTGTCAGCAGCAGCCTTAGCGTCCTTCTTGGCGTTTCTCTTCTTCTTTTCTTCGGCCTTGAAGATGGCAATACGGGGATCCACGCTCAAACAGGTGTCCACCAGGGTACGGAGACGGGCATTGTCTTCCTTCTTGAGCTGAGCACGTTGAGCACGGTTCTTCTTTTCTTGGTAACGCTTGTCGTCACGGTTGTCAGAGCCCTCAGCACCCTCCTTATCGAGCCATTCAAAGGTTCTCCAGGAATCCATGTTGTAGAAAAAGTCGTAAAAGGCCTCGACCTCCTCCTTGGAAGAGTTGGCATCGCCGAGAGAGGGCACGGGCTGCTTGGTGGAGAAGCGGCCCTCGCGCTCAAAGACAGGGCGCCATAATTCGTAGAAGTCGCCCTTGGACTTGGCAGTAGGGGCGTCTTCTTCCAACCAGGCCATGCCGAAATCGACGGAATCGTATTGGCGACGGGTGACAGGGTTCATCAAGGTGTCGTAGGCCTTGGCGATACACTTGAAGAAGGCATCGTCGTTCTTGTCAGCCTTCTTGTCGGGATGGTGCAGCAGAACCATGCGACGGTGGGCCTTCTTGATCTGGTCTTCGGTGGCGTTGTAACGGAGCTTGGTCAAACCAAGGACGGCATAGTTGTCTTGAGACTTCCATTGAGTGGGGTCTTGGTTGACGTTGGTGATGTCGACGTCCTCGTACTCAAACTCAACAGTCTCCTCCTCGACGACTTGGTTGGCCTTCTCTTGGGCTTGGTGCATCTCGTCTTCAGAGAAAGTACGGTTGTGGGTCTTTCTGCGGGCATGGGCGAGGAAGTGGCGGCCGACAGGCTCGATGAGACGATCGGTGGGAGCTAAGGGTCGTTGTTAGTACAGGCAGCCTCGTCTCTGGGCGACGCTACACTTACCGCTCAAAGAGCCGTGGACAGCAGAGGCTTGGTCGGCCTTGTAGGAGGCAGGAGGGGGAGGGAGCAAAAAGTCAAGAGTCAAAGACATGTTGTAGGGTGGTTGAATAAAGGTGGAAAGAAACAAGCAGAATTGCAGTACAAATTTTTCATAGCCCTTTTCTCTCTCTCTCGACACACAAGCCACCTTTTGGTATTGGCAATCCGAAGAGGGGATTGTAATATCTCCTTGTTCTTTTGATTGTCTTTGATCATGATCAAGACACGCACCACCACCACCACCACCACCACCACCACCACCACCACCACCACCACCACCGTCAAGATGGACAGGCAATCGCAAGAGTCTCTTGCCAAGCAAGGTGTGTTTCCGGTCCAGATGGCTGGCGCGGCGTATTCACTCTTTGTGTAGAAACCTTTGACGAGCTGTGTGAGGGCTCCAGTCTCAGCGAGCTTTCAAGCACTTCAGAAAGCGAGGAAGACCTGACCACAGCAGCGCACGCAGGGCTCAAAGTGAGCCATCCGTTTCCGCTCGACTTGGACACCACGCTCATCCGCATCGACAAGCAGCCCCTGACAGACACGATGAAAGACCACAGACGAGAGATTTCATTCAAGGGAAGCTACAAGCGACTCGACATCATGTGCACCTGCGTCGTGCCTTCCCTCAACGACAGCTACTTTGACGACATGAATCGGCACGAGTGGGACATGTCAGACGCTCTGCTGCCCTGCCGAAGCATGGCCACCTACATTAACCGCTTCAGATCAAAACGCAATGCAGCGCTCAACGACGTGATTGGCGACACATCAGAGCAGCCCGTGTGGTTCTTTATCAAGCCGTACTACGAAAAGGGGACGTTAGCCAGCTACAGACTGAGCAAGCAGCGCCAAGGTACATATACTACAGAGCCAGAGGGGGAGGAGGAGAGTGCAGCTGCTCATGCCATCGTGTAGGCACACCCATAGAGCCGCTTTCCGTGCTTCAGATTGCCGTCTCCTTGTTCTCAGCTCTCAACGACGCACACGCACTGGGCATTGGACTCGTGCGTCTGTCGCTGGACAACCTGTGGCTGGGCTTGGATGGCGTCGTCTACTTTGACAGCTTCCAATCGTGCGTAGACCTGCAAAGAAGCAACGAGCGGCTGCCGTGGATAGACTTTGATCTGCTGAACTGTTCAGGCAAAGAAAAGAAAAGGAGCAAGGAGCAAGGCTACAGCGCACAGACAGATGTGTTTCAAGCATCGTTGGTCCTACTCGGCTTGATGCAGAAGCACAAGAGCAACGTGACGAGAGGGGCGGCCGTGGATCAGCATCAGGTGGACATGCTCCGCAGCCAGACTGACCCGCTGTACGCTGCTATCCTGCCAGCCATTGAGCCCGGCCTGGCGCTTAACTGGGAAGAGCGACCTACGGCATCGGCGATGCTGCAATGCTTTGAATCCATGCGATACAGAGCGTTGGTTTGAATGTGCTGCTATTTAAATGTGACTATATAGAAACCCTGGCAGAGATCTCTTTCTTCTTTTTTTTTTTTATATCTTCTTTTTTTATTACCATTGCAATCTTTAATTAGTAAAACCATGATACCTCTTACCATAAGAACAAGGATGCTAGCCAGCAAGGGTGAATGTGAACTGAAAAGCGCCACGCTCGATCTGATGACTGACATGTTTTGCTCTTGAACAGCACTATTATGTAAGCGACCAGCGCAGCAGAGGTTCGTGCTGTCAAAACTGTACACAACCGACAGCAGCAAGGATGAGCTGACACAGGACGAGCAGCAGCAGCAGCAGCCGCACCACGAGGAGGCCAAAAAGAAGGACGACTTGGAGGTCTGGGAGCTGGCGTCTTCCAGAGACAGACCTACGACATCTCGCGTTGTGCAGCGACATGCCAGTGAAAGCAGAGAGATTTTAAACTTTTCGCAGTTTCTCGAGGATATCGTCAAGAACAAGGAAAAGAGACCCGAGGATGCTGCGACTAAAGCAACGCCACCGCCGCTATCGTCAGCATCAGAAGCAGCCGTAGCAGAGCATATCCTGGAATTGATCAAAAACACAAAGCCCTTTCACAAGAGACAGAAGCCATTGCCACAGAGCGCTGTTGGGCCCATCAACAGCGGCATAGCGCAAGCGCCACTTTTTCACAGACAGGAGCCAGACGACCCAGAGGACGACCCACTGCTCGACTATCTGTCGCCCGCGAGTGCAGACGATTACAACTGGGACCAGACAGCCGTCTCTAAAGACGAGCGCATTGCAGCGAAACAAGAGGAAATGGAGGCAACACAGGCGGTTGTAGAAGCACCCACCGCACTGGATCTGTGGCACCACATTGAAAACGAAATCAACCGAGAAAGCTATCCCAGCTACTATCCCGCTGTGCTGACCAAGGCCATCGAGCACGCATCCAAGACAGACCCGTACTTGGCACTGACCATATTTGAAAAGGCAAAGCACAGGAGCGTCGTGAGCTACATCTCGGGATGCACGGTGCAGGCGTACAATGCCATGCTGCTGCTGCGCTGGGAGGTGTGGCGTGACATCAATGGCATGCTGGATCTGGCAGAGGAGATGACGGTCAACGGCATCGAGTTTGATAATCAGTCTAGAAAGATCGTCCGTGCTGCCGTGCACGAAGTCGAGTCGGAAGGCGGCGGGTATCTGGATCCTCAAGACAACGCCACTGACGGCGTGTTTTGGAATGCGGATGAAAAACGAAGCTGCAATCTGCTGAAGGAGCTGGCTGGAAAGTGGATGGTTTCAGAGTAAATGCTGATAGACTGTGTAGAGTGACAAGATACCACCGTACACACATAACTGGCAATAAACCTCTTGTACAAACAGAGAATTTTCCCAGTGCTTGTTAGTTAGAAATGGCGTCTGATCGATCCCAGTGTATTTGTTTGCATGATTGGCAAGCTCCATGCCTGCTGTTAATTACTACCCCATTTGGCTTGCAGCAAATAAACACTCATTAACAGCTTGTTTATACATGTGATTCATGCATTCTCTCACACAGTGTCAAACACATTCACTAAACTTGTTGCCCAGCCCCAAAAATTCCCTTTTTCTCTTCTTCTTCACAGATGGTAGTTGTTCTTTTTGGAGTCTCTATTTTCGTTTGAAAGTTGCAAGTCATCAATTCAGCTCTATGGTCAGCCCAGATTCTTTGTACTCTTGACTCGGGACATTGAATTATGGTAGATAGGCCTGTTTTGCCTGGCGTTAGAGCACCGGAAAACTATAAAATAGCAAAAAGACACTACAGTCATTGACAAGGAAATCAAGCTACGGATTTGCTTTCAGTGATATCTGTCCCTTTGATGGTGAATGGTCAGTTGCCCGGCCTCCCGTAGGTGTTTTGGAGGATAATACAGCGCCATAGTAATCAAGAAAGGTACAGACTGGATAGTCTTTAAACTTGGCCTATTGACCGAATGCGACTACAGGCGGGTAGTG
>JAXQGS010001226.1:0-10973 GCA_037040325.1 Mucor sp. M7501 | reverse complement strand
ACAGAGGGAAACCCTCGCATTTTTTTTCTAGGATTTTTGTGTGTGTCGAGCCCGTTCTAGCGATGGGATTGGCTGAAGGACTGGACAGCAAGTGAGATAGATCTTTGTAAACTGTTATAATAAAAACCCTACAAACATAATAAAAGTCATAGATAAAATACAATAGCATTCAACTGTGTTCTATTTGTGCACAGAATGTACAAGAGATTCTAGGATTGAGTAATGAAACATGTGTTTTTTATACATTTGCATTTGCAGTAGTAGCCTGTAATGTTGGTCGGGATAGTGGGCAATAATAGGTGGATCTACATGTAGTAGTATTGTTTGAAGTGCGTTCTAATTCTGTATAAACTTGATATTCATTGTCAACGATAATTACTATCTATCAAAAATGAAAAGTTTGAAGGCATGTAACCAACTACTGTCAAGCTAATAGGAACGCTTTGTGAGTTTCAAAAATGTCAAGCACAATTGTAGTGAGACCCCGGCATCTTGCACATATTTTTCATTTTCTTTTCTTCATCTTATCCAACACAATACAATGGCAAACGAAATCAAAGTTATTCTATACATGACCGGTATCCTCGCAACAGGGTATGGTCTGATGAAGTACACTGTTCCTGACGAAGAAACAATGAGAAAGGTAAATCGAGTAGCTGGTCAGATTATGCATCGAATTCACACAATCCAATTGCTTTTATAGCGTCTCGACCCCGCATTAAGAAAGGAATACGATCAAAGAAGAGCAGCCAACCGTGAAAAGGGTCAACAAATGATGGACATGATGCGCGAAGCAGCAGAATCAGACAAGCCCGCCTGGAAGATTGCTAATGAACAACTCGGCAAGAAATAGACCAGAATTGTAGTATATCCCAACAAACAACATGATGATTGGCACTTTTTTCTTTTGCTCAAGAAGAGTTTACACATATATATTTTACACTGTTATTAAAGACTAAAACTTTTTCTACATCTTTCTTCCCTGCTTCTTTTGCTGCTTCTTCATATTACGAGCACGCTCCTTTTCCTCCCACTTTCGTTGTTCAGCAGGACTCAACTTCTTGACACGCTCCTCTTCAGCACGCTTGGCTTCGGCCTTCTTTTTAGCCAATTCTTCAGCACGATCAGCAGCAAGCTTCTTGGCAAATTCTTTGCCGAGCTCTTCACGGTTCTTGTTGATCTTGGTCTTGACATCGCCGATAAGTCTCAATTGACTGATGGCATCGGGGAGATCACCAACAAGTTCAACGAGAGGATCGAATCCAGTGGATGTAGGCATCAAAAAGTTGAGAGAGATTGTAATGTAGCTGTCAGTTTCAAACCTATCATTTACTAGTGATGAGCAATTATACGTTTGCAAACCCTTAGTATAAGCTTACAACTCAGGCTCCTCGTCAGGCAAACTAGAGATAATTAAAGATTCAAGACGACCCTCAGATTTGTTGATGATATCAGTAACCTTGGAGGTCAAGATGGAGTCAGCCAATTTTTGAGTTTCGGCATAAATGGTGTATTCAGAGGAAGAAATGGCCTTGTTGGAGGCAATTTTGCCGACACGGTTCTACATGACAAGTATGAGTAAATTTCGCCATATACGCTAGAGCAGTGTCAACCATTTACCAAATCAAAACGCTTCTTGAACACTTCAGTAGCCAAATCCTTTCTAACAACACCAACAACAAACTTTTCTGTCAAACCTTTGTCCAAATGCAATTTCAATTCCTGGATTGATAACGTTAATCAAGGCCTCGAAACAAACTTTGGATGGAGACTTACAACTCTGTCAGTAGCAGGCTTCGTTGCTGAGGTAAGCTTGGCGAGCACGGTGGTGCTGAAATAGGTCAAAAGATCATTTCTAGGCTTCAACTATTACAAGAAGGCGGAAGATGGTGAATATCAAAACAGTAATCTTTGTTTCTGTAATCTACCTTGAGCCACCAGTGACCAAATTGAACATTACGTCTACCAGTAGTGTACAAGAGATAGTCGGCAGGGCCATCCATCATCAAGATGGACTGATCATTGGACTTTTTATCGCCAACAAGGGCAAACTGACTTTGGAGATAGTCGACTTGGCCATTCAACCTATTAACTACAGCATCAGTTACCCGGGAATACGCTCATCGTGGCCCACTTACCATCCCTTGGCTCTATTCAAATTGGCCTTCTTTCCTCTCAACCAAGTGAGAAAGTAGAGAAAAAAGACACTGACCAACACAATTTCCATTTGGAAATCCATGATGCGAAGAGCTATTACAATGGATCAGTTTAACCGATGCACCACGGTGCTCTTGTAGAATAATTACTTACGTCTGACCATGACATTATCAGCTGGAACTATACATCTGCCGTCAATACATGCTTCACGCGTTCCCGCAACATGAGCAACTTACCATCAATGACAGCCCTCTTGGGTTCCAAGACAGTCTCATCGACAACAGCAGAAGCGACGGATACAGTGGCTGCAATAGCCAAGCAAGTAAAGAGCTTTGACATGTTTTATATCTATTAGCAAAGCCAAAACTATACAAGAAAAAGAAGAGTGAGAGAGATGCTTGTACATCTTTACTTTATTCTTCTCAAGAACAACGGCGATTTAATCAAGACTGTTGTTTGTGCAACTTGGTGTTATTGATTTGTCCTTCCCACCATCAAGCGTCTCGAGTAGATGGCATAAGGTACACCTTGAAAACCGACTTGCTGGCAAAGGAGCGAGCTCGTTGGAATACATTCCAGTAGTTTCGGTGCAGTAGCAAGGCCTGCATGTCATTTTAAATATAAGGTTACAGTTTAGGTGATCCTTTCCAGCAGGCTGGTATAATGCTGGATTGTCTCGACTACCGCAATCAATAGCTTTGAGTTTGATTTCCCTTTCTGCCATCTAATGCAAAGGCTTACATTGAACACAATCGTAAATAATTTCAGGACAAATACTCACTGATTTAGAGCTCATTGAACCGCAATCTCCATTCCAAACACCTCATTCATTCCAGAAGGCTGTTTGCTCCGAATATAGCCATGAGCTCCGTGCGGTTGCGAAATGCAATTGCGCAACCAAGTCTAAAATGTAGCAGCGTTTGTTTGTACACTACTAGAATGCATAAATCATGTTTTCTCCAAGGAATGCTAAAGTGTCTTTCATCGCATATCTCTACTTTATTCAGAAGCAAGTTGCCAAATATCACTCAATTTTCCTCAGAAACAATTAGCGTACGGCTTCGCATTAGTTGTATGGTAGGCACCATGCCCAAGCTCCATAGGAGCCTGTGTAGTGTACAAGATGACAGCTGAAGGCATAACAAGGGTTTGTTTATAGCACTTGAATGAATGCTACTACATTTCTCATAAAAGCATACATACAAACATTGCATGCTTTTTTTCTGTGAAATATAAAACGTCAAATTGCCATTTGGCACTCATTTCTCATTCTCTCTTGATTTCAATTTATTCGTATCCTTCACTTTACAATGACCAAGAAATCGGGTCTGTATCTCCTATGTTCTGTCTTGGGCATGTTTGGCTTGTCTCAGGCCACACCACGCGATCGGTTCACGGTGGATTTTGACCGGTGCCGCGACGACAGATTCAGTACAAATCAAGCGGTAAATAAGATGCAGAAATGTCCATTTCTGCAGCAGTAATCTCATTTAAAACGTGTAGATTTCAAGATTCAATGGCATCTTTCTTGGCGATTTTGATACTTTTGGTTCTCTTCAAAGTTTGGGCCCACTTGCTGTCAAGGGCGACTTTTCTGCACCCAATTACGTTGTCAATGCCAACCATCGTATGTACTAGTGTAGTCATGCAGTCATCATTCATGCTAACTTGTCATTGTTGACAACAGCTGTCAGCTGTAGCAGAACTCGTTCGTTCCCATCTTATGGGCTCGTCGTTGGAGGAAATGTCGATACTCAAAACACCATGGTTCGCGGATCTGCCTACATCAATGGGAGTGGCACCTTGGATCAAATTGTCATGGAAGAACAAGGATGTTCGGTCTTTGACAACAAGAAGACTGGTATCCTGAATATAACCAGTGTGGAGGAAGATCTTGTTCTGGCAAGCATGGAGTTCGCAAACCGCGAGCCTACTGCCATCATCAAGAACGATGCCAGCTTTACAAAGATTCCAGGAAACGAAATGGCGCTGTACGAGATCACTACCTTCCATTCCTGCGGGCAGCCTGTTTGCTCTCCTAATCCAAAGGAAGAATCGCAAGCTGAGGGCATGTTCTTTGGACAGGGCGACTGGAAAGGCGTGCAGCCTGCAATTAATCGCACTAGAACCTATGTCTACAATGTAAGTCTGTGCTTTTCAAACTAAACAGCCTTGTCCATTAATGTCCCTGTTCCACAGATTCCAGTCAAGAATGGTGCTACCATCACACTGGATACCAGTAACCCAAGTGCTGGTTTGAATGTCTGCAATGCCATCTACAACTTTTACCCAGTGGACGAGTCTGTAAGATTAATTTCCAGATGATTAAATCTTGTATAGAAACTGACATTGTGTGCGTAGGGAAATGCTGTACCCGATGGTGAATTCACACTTCACAGAAAGACGGGCGGCCAGCTTCAGGGCCTTATTCTGGCACCCAGAGGTATGTGTGTGTGTGACATGTGGCACAGGAAGTGTATGTTAATGTCCTGCTCTAGGCAATATTGTCGATGGTACCGTCGGCTCCTTTGCAGGCAACATTGTCGGAAAGTCGTACACTTGGGAAGATCCAACGCAGGGTACGGAACTCTTGGACACACATGCAGCAGGAGGCTCGTGCGAGGCATACAGTGGCTGTATGCCCTTCTTTTTGCCACCAGGCGTCGGCACCAGTTTCAGCAGAAGCACAACAACTACACGAACCACGACCCAAACAACTAGTAAGCGCACTTCCACAACCACTGATATTGGCATTGACACGGCTACTGATACGCTTACTGATACAGCTACGGTCACTCAAGACGCTGCAACCACAACCGCAACCGCAACCGCAACTGTCACCAACATTGAAACATTCTTGGAAATAGCAGAACCAGAGACAACAACGCTTGTTCAGGCCGCAGTGACAGATACAGTGACACTCATTGAAGGCACCATTATCGAGAAGGTGGCCTCGGCGACCGTTACGCTGCTGCCAGAGCCTGTCTTTGAAACCGTCGTTATCATGGTGGATCGTGATCCAGAGACCATCACAGTCAACGGTGAGACCATCGTCGTTCCTGGTGAAACTCGTACCTTTATAAGAGAGCTGGCAAACACACATGTGCATGGGCCTGAAGAATATACCACAGAAACCTACACCACCACCATCACGGATCCATCCACCTACGTCTCTGTCTACACAACTACACGACTGCTTCATTCCGTATTCACGTACACTGGCCAAGACACTACCATCGTAGAAACATTTGTATACCCTCAGGTTGGCGTGCCACTCATCTTCGCCGGTTCACCAGATCCAGAGCCAACAGCAGAACTCACCGTGACAGAGACGCAGACTGTCATTGAATGGCACCATAGAAAGCACTATCACAAGGGCTCTGATCAAGAATGCTACAAGGACGACGAAGACGAGGATGACAACGACGACGACGACGATAATAACGATAATGATGATGACGATGACGACCATCATAAAAAGAAGCATCATCATAAAAATCACGACGATTGATTCGAATAAGCTTTTACGTAGATAAAAGCATCTTTTATTATTATAGATTTACATGTTGGTGGTACTGAATAAAGAGGTTACGCTATTCATAGTCTGTTGATGTTGTTGCTGAAGAGGATGCGTGGGGTTGTTGTTTGTGCTAAACGGCGAGATACCCAAGGCTGGCGGAGGCGGTGAGTTTGTCAGTGAAGGGTTAGGATGCGATGGTTGCTGTGGCTGCTGGGGAGCTTGCAGTGGTGTGTTTCTCATCATCATTGGATCGTACAGGACAACCATGCCGTGCTGCGCGTGATTCAGACACTGAAACCCACTCAGAGGCGATCCCAGCAACACTTCGTACAGCTCGCGAATGTCGATTTGGAAATCGCTGTACAAGTCATTCATCATACAGTGCAGCTGCACCAGCGTGTGGTACTGCTGACTACCTCTAAATATGTTGGTCTGTGTGATTTCGTTCAGCTTTTGATAGGCTACTTTGGCTCTTTCCAATGCCATGGCTGGGCGGTCAGGCTGTACAAAAAAAAAAAAAAGAGAGAGAGTTGGCAAGTGCGCCTACAAACAAGTTTTGTTCACCACTTACCAATGCATCGCCGAAAAGCTTTCCATGTACGTTGTCAGAAAGAACAGACGTTGCAGTCCACCCATTTGTCCAATTTGGCTGCATGGGCTGTGAGCTGGATTCTGTCGAGAAGCGTCGATCAAACGAAGGCTGCTGTGGCGCAAATCTCGAGTCGTATTCGTTCATGGGCATCATCGTGTTGCGAGGCTCGCCAAACAAAAAGCTGCTAAAGAACGACTTTGGCTCTGTAGAGTCAAAGGGCGAAGCCACAGAGGGTCGCTTCACAGCGTTTGAAGCTGCCATGATGGGGTCGGACGACGACATTGAGTCGTGCAATGGATTGCTGCCAAGGGGCACAGAGGATACGCGACGGCCATTGATGGGCTGTCCAATAGGGGCAATGGGCGTGATGGATCGCCGGGACGATGCGCTTGGCTCCAATGGAAATGACACACGGTTATTAAAGATGCCCAGCATGGAGGGAGACGAGTTGTCAGATAAGGAAGAGGGCGAGGTGTGGTGGTCGATGGGTGATGCGTTCAGTAGAGAAGAGGATGAGGATGTGCCTTGTAGGATATCAAGATGGGAAGGCATGAATGGAGGAGGTGGTGGTCGAATGGGCGCTGCGTTGACAGGATGGGGATACGATGGAGGCGGAACAAGCGCATTGGGGTCGTTGGCATTCGGTCTGCCAGAGCCAACCAAGGCGTCAATCAGAACCTGCTGCTTGTCAGGCGAGACGTCTTCTGGAGATGTGGGTGCTGCGGGCGCTGCGGGTGCTGTGATACCGGGAGGAGGAGATGGTGTTTTGGCTGGCTTGGCTGGCTTGGCTGATTTAGCAACAGGAGTCTCTGCTTTCTTGGCGGCTTTGGAAGGAGAGTCATGGCGAGACGGCGTCAACTCCACCGCGTTGACTTTGGCTTTAGCCTTGGCCTTGGCTTTGGCTAGTGCGTCTGCTGCCGCTGCTGCTGCTGCGTCTGCCTCTTTCTTTAAGCGTTCTCGCTCTTCTTTCTCTGCCTTGATCTTTTTCGCCTTTTCTCGTTCCAAACGATCGCGCTCTTCCTTTGCTGCCTTGGCCTCTTGCGCCTTTTCTCTTTCTACGCGGTCTCTTTCTTCCTTTTCAGCCTTGGCCTTGGCCATGTTTTCCTTTTCGATGCGCTCCTTTTCTTCCTTTTCCTTGCGCTTTCTCTCCTTTTCGGCAGCACGCTCTTTTTCTTCTCTGATTCTGCGCTTCTTTTCCTCTTCCTTGCGAAGACGTTCCTCTTCTCTATGTCGCTTCTCTTCTTCCTTTCGCAAGCGCTCTTGTTCGCGCTTTTGTCTCTCCATCTCAATCTTCTTTTGCTTTTCACGCTTAGCAGCTTCCTCTTCAGCCTTCTTTTTGGCTTCGCGGGCAAGACGCTCGGCCTCTTGTTGCTGCTTCATTTGTCTATGGCACGCAGCGTGAGAAGAAGTCCGTCGCGGGTGTGGGAATGTGCTGCCTACCTCTTTTTGTCCTTTTTCTTTTCTCGCTCCTTTTGCTTCTTGGCCTCTCTTTCTTCGCGCAGGCGGTCTTCTTCTTCGAGCTCTTCCAGCAAGCGCTGTTGACGTTCCTGGGCTACCTTTTCTCTATAGGCAGCGAGGACCCGTTGTTCAAACATACGCGCAGCAAAAATTTGAAACATGCGTCGGCCTTCCTCCATACGTTGCTCTTCAGTACGCGTGTCCTGCAACACGGTAACATCAGTACACAGTGGCCTTGCAAGCAATCGTTGCTGCAGCTTACCTCGTCGTCATCGTCATCAAAGGCGTCTTCGTCGTCTTCCTCCTCTTGAAAGTAGTTGTTGCTTTGGTCTGGCGCAGTGTCTTCTTTTTGCATTCTGCGTTCAGCAAGGCGCTCCATCATGTCAAGGAACTTTTTGCCGTCGTTTTTCAAGAGATCATCAGCGACAGTCAAGATACCACCTATAAGAAAAAGGGAGCTAATCAGTACAAGAAATCTGATAGCATGTGGTCGAGAGGCGCTCTTACCTTTGACAGTTAAACTGTTTCCAAAACTAAAGTGGTCTCCGTTGGCAGAGGCCCTTGAAAGAGCCGTATGGCGAATGTGCGCCATTTCTTCAAAGCGACTTCTCTCGGCATACGTAGCGATGGGAGGGCGAGTGATGATTTCGTCGTCATCATCCGCATCGTCAAAATCTTCGTCGTCTTCATCATCGTCTTCGTCGTCCTCGTCGTCCTCGTCTTCATCATCATCTTCGTCTTCGTCATCTTCGTCGTCTTCGTCGTCGTCGTCGTCAAGATCTTCGTCGTCGAGGTCTTCGTCGTCGTCATCCTCGTCGTCGTCCTCCTCGTCGTCTTCGTCCAAGGGGTCTGTGTCGTCGTACCCGTGGTCGTACATGGGATCCGTGGGGAGATAGCCGGCGTGCAGAGGATTTGCGGTGCCTCGAGTCTGCTGCTGGTGGTTGGCGTACTGCTCGAGCTCTTCGTAGTAGGCATCGTATAACACCTCCAATTCATCCTCAATGGCAGTTCTACTTGAGTGGAGATTGGTTACAACGAAATTATAACGAGACGTGGTGCTGAAAAAATTACCTCTTTTTGCCACACACGGAGCAATTGCAGCTGTGCTTTTGCTGCTCCTTCATCTTGCGCAAAACCGCTTCCTTTTCGACCTTGACGAGCGAGCGTCGCTCGTCTTCGCCCAACTGCAACCAAAATTCTCGGATTTTCTGACGTTCCTCCGTGTTGTTTGTGCTTGACCAAAAATTGTCCTCCTCTGTCTTTTTGCTGCTGCCGCTGCTGCTGCTGACCTTGTTGTTGCTGGACGCAGAGGAAGACGATGCTGCTTGAGCATCCAGGTGGTCACCGTGTCGGATTACGTGGTGATTCATCATGGCATCTACCATGTCGGCCTGCGTTTTGGCGGCAAAATCAGCAACCTTTTGCTTTGACTTTTTCTTGTGCTTCTTCTTCTTTTTGGAGACGCTTGTCGCTGTGCAATTTGCGCTCATGTCGTTGCTGCTGGGTATGCTAGTTTTCGTGGGAGTAGCGGATGGAGTGGTAGTAGGTGGTTTGGAGGGTAACTGGATAGACTTTGTCATAAGCCTGAATAGCCAAATGAAACAAAGGTCAATAAAGAATTTTAAATGAAAAGACAAGACCCCTTCTATTTCCGTGTGGTTTAAGAGCAAGAATTTAGACTGTTACAAGTTCAGACAAGAAGTTGCAATGAGTGGAAAGAAAAGAGTGCGATTTGACAATTTTTACCCTGTTCTTTTTTTCAAATGAAAAAAAAAAATTGAACCGAAAAAGAAAAAAAAGAAAAGGAAAGAAGGAAAAAGATCGTTCGCCCATGACCTCTTCCTTGAAAAAACTCCTGTTTATGAATATGAGAGCCTTTAAGCCAATCGGTGGGTACGTACCTTGTGACGCTGTAAAACGGTTAAAAATGATCTCTCTCCACAGCATGTAGCCCACATATATATACAGCGTTGCAGATCCATGGCATTTGGCTCCATGTCAGGCTCAAGATGCCAACGGAATGAAGCAGCCTATTTAGTGCAAGCTGGCGGGATGGCATGTATCTCTGTTGGAGAAACACATCCAACATCACTTCATTCTTCAAGGGGTATTATATTACCTAAAGCACGCATCACGGTAAAGCCATGAATGAAATGTTGTGGATCAGATGAGTAGCTCTGCTATGGATTATCCAGCACAAGCATCAAAAATTGGGCATTCAATGTAACTGAGCTAGGGAAAGGTCAAGTAATATGCAAGCAAACATTTGGCCATGCCCTCTATACCCCTGAAGGGCATTGGCCGTCGTGGGCAAGGATATGCGATGTTTAGAGCCTTCTTGGGCGTGGGATATAGCCAGAAAGCACGAATTTGCCCTGCCATTACGACACCAAATGATTCATATGTACGCTTCCTAGAAGATAAACTGAATCTGCACTTTTACACGAAAATTCGCTATCAAAGACCAATATATCTTTAAATCTGACTCTTCCGAGATACTTCACGCCTGGATCAATCGAAATAACTCGAGTACTGGGCGTATGGTATACTCGCAATTGCTCTCGCTACTCGAAAATATGCAAATTGTAGTGCATTCAATCAGCCATTTCTCGTGTTAGAAGCCGTTCTAGACCGTCAAAGTAGTTCCAAAGCATTACTCTGATCTAGCGCTTATTTACCAAGACCTTCGCTCCACTTTTTGGCGACCAAAAAAAACATGGTCAACACGTCTGAAATTGAGGCAATGTCAAACTCGATCCAAGCTTCTTACGCGTCCATCTTGTCCGCACAATGCACTGTTTCGCTATAGATGATAAACTGCAGACCTTCAAATCCGATGTTAATAAGCGCAATGTTCAGTGAATAGCCCTCGAACCTATTTACCACTGTAAAATCATGAGTTTAAATTGCCTGTATCTCGCCAACCAAGCGCGATATCGGCCTCAAAACGGGTGCCATCGTGTTCTACGACCTGACATTAGGCTATGAATCACTTTTCAGCATTTTTTGGGGGGTCGAGTTGATGATCGATTTTTAGAAAATTTTGCCTTGTACTAGCAAGGGAAAAATTGATGATTTTGAATGATGGAGATTTTCACCTCGAAAATGAAGTTTTCTACTAAGGTGTTCCTATGCTCAAAACGATCGTAGAAACGCGTTGGAGCATGTAAAAGTGTCTTTGGATCATTTTAGTATAGTGTTTGTAGACCTTTTCTCCGAAAACGTGTTTTGCGTTTTTGTACAGTT
>JAXQGS010001225.1:0-10991 GCA_037040325.1 Mucor sp. M7501 | reverse complement strand
CATGCTCCAATGCGCTTCTACGATTGTTTTGAGCATAAGAACACCTTAGTAGAAAACTTCATTTTCGAGGTGAAAACGTCCATCATTCAAAATCATCGAATTTTCCCTTGCTAGTACAGGGCAAAATTTGCCAGAAATCGATGATCAACTCGATCCCCCAAAAATCACTGAAAAGTGATCCCTAACCTAATGTCAGGTCGTAGAACATGATTACGCCTGTTTTGAGGCCAAGATAAAGCTTCGTTATCGAAATACAGGCAATTCAAACTCTTAATTTTGTAGTGGTAAATACATTTGAGGGCTGCTCACTGAACATTGCGCTTATTAATTAACAATAATAGGTATACACAATAGGAGCAATAACTATGGCTGTCATTACAATCTTCTTGAGAAAGGTAGACATAAGAGTGTTGTCATGTTGCCTCTCTGGGAATCGATTTTTAACACTAATAGGTTGTTTGGTTTTGCTAAATGACACCACCTCAAATCTTGCAGTTGCTACATTGAATTGTTCAGAGAGCACCACATATGACATGATGATTACAAGGTCCTGATACGTCTTGCGGCTCTTTGTTATAAGATAACTTTCTTTGGCTGCCTTGACAGTACGATAGTTGATCCAGCCGAGTCTAGCAATTTTGTCCTTTGTAAGATGCTTTTCCAATAGTTTGACAAAGACAGTGTCTGATGGCAATGCAGAGTAGGATTGATGATTGCTGTCTTCATAGACCTCTGTTGTCACAAAGGGCTTGGCCGCTTGTCTCAGGATCCATTTATCCGTAAGCTTTCCCTCCTTTTCAGCCTTGATTTTGACAGAGGGAGGAAGGCTATTCACATAGTCGCAGAGTTGATGATCCAGAAAAGGAAGACGAGCCTCTACTGAATGGGCCATTGTAGAGCGATCGCTAAGAGAGCTCAGCACATGATTGGGAAGCAGAGTTGTACATTGGATGCTCATTGCTGTATGGAGGGGATGCCATTTACTGTTTGCATTGTTGCGTGAAATGCCATTCAATGCTTCTGCAACGGTGAGAGCAGGGTTTCGATGTCTGTATTTCTTTATCGCTGCTTCAGAGTAAAATGATCGTGTCAAGGTAAAGCTTGTCTCGAGAAAGGCAGGGGAAGTTGAGTCATTCAACATGCTGTCGACTACACTCTTGCCTCCAATGTGGTTCTTTCCGGTATCCATTTTCTGCAGCATTTCGATTCTTTGTTTGTTCGATAATGTACCAAAGCCATCAGGTAGAGTATCGTCAGCTTCTCGAAGGTAGTCTTTGAGAAAGTGAGGGTGTCCAGCAAAGTGCTCCTCAGCCCCCTCGCCAGTGAGCACCACCTTGTAGCCTTGATCTTTTACCGCTTTTGAGAGTATGAATCGACCAACACCATGTAGATCCAAATGAGGCTGTTCCATGTGCCATATTGACTCTTCAAATGCATTCAACAGGTCTTTTTCATACACTTGCACTGTCTCTACATCAGCACCACAAAACTCGGCAGTTCTTTTGATGACCCCATTCTCACTCGATTTAGTATCACCACCGGCAATAGCAAGGGAAAACGCCTTGATGGTCTCTTTCGAGTTGCTTTCTTTTCTAATGTGATTCACAATACCAGCAATGCAAGACGTACTGACATTGTCGTCCAGATAGATGCCCACAGGTATATCTGCCTCCAATCGCTGCTGGACAGCATCCACCAAACGGTCTTGAACGCCTTGAATCATGGACTCCACAGTGCGAGTTTCCTTGACAAGCTTGTTTGCATACTTTTGGCACCAGTAAGGCCTGATTTGTATACTTGCAGCAGACGAAGCCACCATGTAGTGAGCAGGTGGTAGCTTGTTGACGCCTTTGAAAGCTGTTCTACAATCAAACATGACGCCATTGTTCATCAAAGAGTCGACATCCCATTCTGGCTCCCATCCCAGTGGAAGAAAGGCTTTGATTTCACTTGCGACCAACAGTGCTCCCTTGACAATGGCGTAATACAGAGGCTTGACACCGAATCTATCCCTTGCCAGAATAAACCGACTTTTCTTGACATCCCAGATACAAACGGCAAACTCGCCACGCAGATGATCCAGAAAAGAAAGGCCATATTCTTGGTACAAACACAGAACAATCTCGCTATCGCTTTCGGTTTTAAACTGATGGCCTTTTGCTTGGAGCTCGCTTCTGATGCGCTTAAAACCGTAGAGCTCACCATCCACAACGACATGCACATCGTTTTCTTGATTGGAAAGGGGCTGTTGGCCATTGTCCATGCCCACGACGGAGAATCGAGCATAACCAAGGCCTACATTTCAAGACATTAACGACTTGGTCATTCTATGCAATCCAAGGTAATTACTTACCTGTACGACCGCACGTCGAGAAATAGGTGCCTGTGGCATCAGGGCCACGGTGGCTGATGTACTCGATAGACTTGTTTAGATTCTCATCATCAAGCACGGCCTTATTTTGGCTTGAATCAAATTGAAAGTAGCAAGCAATTCCACCCATTTCGAATAAAGAGAAAGAGACAAAGAGAAGAACAATGACAGTGAGATTCTCCTTATATACCAGCATTCAATGAATCAGTATCGTGTCAATATACGTAGGTTATGCGCATTTATTTTCTTCTATAGTGTACTATACGTTGCCATTAGGACCGTCCATGTGTTGTTGAAACCATGTAAAAATCACTTGGTACACATGGTACACATTAGTCGCATCTGTCATGAGTATACAGCCAGTGTACTTGTAGATAAACATTCATGCAGGAACACATACTATGATAGCATGATTTCTTGCTTACTGTAGCAGTCTATAAACCCGCAAGAAACAAATGCATACTATCTTGAAATCAAGCAACATGAAGTCATTTAGATATCGACAGCAAACGTATAGGCATCCACATGATCTGTAGCAATGCAAAACGCCATGGTCGTCTTTACCATGTCATTGGATATACACCCCCTGAAAAGCTGAATTCACTCTATATTTTTAATATTTATTACGTTCATCGCAATTCACTAGCCAACAAGGCAGGGTTTTCAATCAAATTCTTCCAGTGGTTGCCAAAGCGTGCAATGGTAGCGCCGTCAATGACACGATGATCAGCTGACCAACTCACCGGCATCACTTGCTTTGCGATAATGTTGTCATTGGCATCGAAACGAGGCAATTTCTGCATTTTGCCCAATGCGACAATAGCCAATTCGTTAGACACAATGACAGGATTTGCATACGTGCCACCAATGGTGCCAATGTTGGAGAGAGTGATGGTGCCGCCCTTCATGTCAGCCATGGGAATAGCGTTCTTCTTGCCCAGCTCTGACAGACGATGTATTTCAGAGGCGATTTCAAAGATGGTCTTGTCCTGCACGTTCTTGATGTTGGGCACAACCAGGCCCTGAGGTGTGTCCATGGCGATGCCAATGTTGTGAGAGGGTCTGTAGGTAATGTTGATCAAGTTGACGTCGTCCAGGTTGCCAGAGAGCTTGGCGTTCATCAGAGGGTAGTGGTGGAGAGCAATAGACAGGCACTTTACAAAGATGGGCAAGTAGGTCATCTTGTTGAAGGGGTAGCGGTCAGGATGGCTGGCAATGTGCTTGTTCAAGGCAGCACGGTACTTGGTAGTAGCATCAATCTCAATGTCGTCCTTGTATCCCAATTGAGGAATACTGAGCGATTGTGTCATGGACTTGAACATGGCTTTTTGAACCATGCTGAGGGATTGCGAGGTAGCAGCAGGGTCAGCGACAGGACTTTCTATATAGTATCCGATACAGCATGAGTGATACACGATACATTTCCTTCCCATCTTTCAGCTTCAAGTTACCTTGATGACTGGCTTCTTCTGTCTCGGTACCAAAGTTCAAAATGTCCTCCTTCAGCACTCTGCCATCCTTACCAGTGCCTGTTACACTTGAAATTTGAATTCCCTTATCTTTTGCCAATTTTCTCACGGCTGGAGTTGCGAGGACGGAGCCAGAAGATGTCGAAGCATTGTTCTCTGATCTATCCACAGTGCCAGTTTTCTCCTCTTGTTGAGCAGCCACGTCAGGCACAAATGCATCCGCTTGAGGGGCAGCAGCAGTAGCAGCAGCTGCTTGGTCGTCGTCTTCGTCTGTTTCTATATCCACCAATGCAGATCCAACCTTGGCAATGTCGTTTAATCCATGATGCAATTTCAGAATTTTGCCAGCGTATCTCGAGGAAATCTCGACGGATGCCTTGTCGGATTGCACCTCGCAAATCTTGTCGAATTCAGCTACTGTAGACCCGGGCTCCACAAACCTATGTATCTACCTTTAGTCTGAAATGCTTGCTTAACACTTATCCCAGCCTACCACTGAATCACTTCACACTCGGTGATACCTTCACCAATGTCGGCCAAAAGAAAGGGTTTGATGGCTTCTCTAGCAACAGCAGCATGAAATCCACGAGCAAATCGATGGTACTTGTGAGGCTGTTTGGTCTATGGTTAACTTTTTTTTTTAGGTGCACTATGAAAAAAACAACTGATGGAATTTACCGTGAGAAATAGCTTGCTTGAAGGGCGGCAGCGTGTCAAAGGGGAGGAAGATGCGACAACGGAGGATGAAATGGATTTGAATGATCTCAAGTACATGATTTAAAAGAGGTCTCTTTGAACGTCTAGTGTGATTGAAAGCTGTTAAACAATTGCCCTGAACGTCAAAAGATGCTTTGATGATGGAAGAACAGCCAACATCGTTGGGGGGAAATCCAAACACAATATAAAAAGGTCATTGCCGTGGGAAACTTTGAGCAAGTGTATATTGGGACTACTTCTGGATGTTCTTGTTCAACTTACATTGGGGTCACATGAGGCTATTGCAGTCTATATTCTCTGCTATTAAGTACACAGTGTGTGGGGATGCTTCTCTCCCAATGGTCGGAACTTGGCCAGATGTCAACTTGGCAGCAGCGTTTGGATACTGCCCATTCCGCAGATCCGAGAGCCTATACTACATGATGCTGTCGTCTATCATCTAAACTACCCTGATCTATTCAATGCTGCCTCATACAATCAACAGCTGTTCATCCATCAGACTAAAAGCAGTTGCCAGCATCTCTCAGTAGTAGCGGTCATTGAACCACTGGCTTCAGTAGTGCCTCAACATCTAGTAAAGGCATCATCGTTCGTGATAGATTGCAAATCATGGTGGTTCCCAACTATATAAACAGGTGATTTTAGCAACGCTTGGCTCTTTCGAGCTATCCAATGAACAATATAAACTTTGCCAATGCCAGGATCCGCTAAACCCAATGTATAGATGTAACCATCTACATAACCCTAAAGAGTCACCTTCATCAGCTATTTCCACTATTACGTGACGTCGCGGCAGAAATGTTAAAAAGTATATACTAGAACGCTTTGTAATGCATTGAAAAAAATTGTTTTTTCTCTCTCTTTCTTTTTGCTGGTCAAGTCAACATATTAAAATACACCATGAATTTGTTTCAAACGACTCCTGCAGAAACCCATCTCGTTCAATTCAATGCTGGAAAGTGTGTAGTGGATGGCACTTGGATTAAGCCTGACACCAGAAAGGGGTAAGGTGGCCTGTATAATCACTACTACTGCAACATGGATGACAACTAACACAGCAACGACTGCGCATTCATAGCCAGGTGTATATGGATCAGGTACAGTAGATACAACAGCACCCACGCTTGACTCGACTGCTGATATCCAATGTATTATGATAGGGCGAAGATAGATTATTGCACTTGTACTGGAAAGAACGCAAAACCCAATCCGTTGCTGAAGATGTAAGCAGGCAGGCAGAGAGAGAGAGATCACATTGTGAGGCAGCACTTTATTAATTCCATGTAGGATCTCATCATCTTTCCTGATGAAGCTGAATTTCGCCAGATCACCGAATGCACAACTGGCCGTGTTTATCTGTTACAGTTCAAAACGTCCAACGAACGTCATTTCTACTGGATGCAAAGCAAAAGCGATGAAAAGGACAAGGAGGTGGTTGAACGTGTGAATGAGCTGATTCGTGATCCTGACGCCAACATGAATGCTGCTTCTGACTTGGACGAATCAAGCTCCCATGCAGAATTAATGCGACTCTTGAACGGTGTCGAAAGCCAAGGTAAGCAGCAGTGGTAGTAGTAGTAACTGAGCAGCGATGGGATCCACTCGTGCTAAATGTGTGTGTGTGTGTGTGTGTGTGTGATTTAGATCCCAACATTACTCCCGAGAACCTCTTGCAGTTCTTGAATAGTATGAATGGGTACGTATAGTAGGTATATATAAATAGTAGCATTCTTACCCAACAATCCTGTAGATCTGGTGATACACAAGATGAGGACGATGAAGAGGATGAGGACGAGCTCATGGAAACAGCAGCCACGTCTCCTGCTGCTACTACTGCTGCTACTGCTGCTTCTTCTACAACGACTACTCGTGCTTCCGCAGCTGAGCCCGCCGCCGCCGCCAGTGCACCTGAACACACTCCTGCCGCACCTTCTTCTGAAGCCCCTGCTGCTGCTGCTGCTGCTGCTGCTGCTTCCACACCATCTGTTCCTGTTGCCACTCCACAACAAACCAACCAACAATTGGACCAACTCCGCCAAATGCTTGCCAATGTGAGACCTGCTGGTGCGTAGTACTGATATTTTGCTTGCTGCTGATCCCATCCTACTCACACATTTGAAATATATATATATATATAGAAGCTTCTGCACCTATTGCACTGAGCGACGTTTTGACAACACAATCCCTCACCCCCTTATTGAATGATCCAGAGATCTGTGCATCCCTGTTCCCCTTTTTGCCAGAGGAATCAGAACGATCAGCAGAAGAGGTGAGACAGGTTGTGAAAAGCCCTCAATTCAGCCAAGCATTGCAGAGCCTGAGTGCTGCTCTGCAGACAGGCCAGCTTGGGCCTTTATTGTCCCAGTTGGGCTTGGATCCCTCTGCTGGCAACAGTGTCGAGTCATTCTTGATAGCAATTGGAGAGCAAGCCAAGCAGAAAAAGAAGGACGACGCCATGGAAGAGTAATACAACACAACATGATAGAAACATTAGACCACATCATATTTGACAGCAAAATAAAGACATGTAAAAAAAAGAGAGTGCTTTATTTTTTATAGCGTTGGTATTTCTGGATCAATTCAGGTGCTTCTTCTAGTACAATCATCTTGCCCTGAATCATATGGGTAGTGATATGGCAGTGGACGGCCCAGAAACCTGGATTATCCTATGCAGCGAGAGAAATGTCAGCATAACGATCATTCTATGATGTGGGTATACTTACAGCAATGATTCTCACTTTGGTCCATCCACAGCCGTCAGAGTCCTTGGTGGGAAGAGAAGGATAAGCTGATGTCGTGTCTCTAAAGATGGGGAACTTGAAGTTTTGAATGTCCTTGTCTCTGGCATGTTCGTATTTGCCTTCACCAGACGCAATCAGGTAATGCGAATGACCGTGTGTGTGCCAAGGATGTATCAAGCAGCCGCCAACAGGACTCACCGTGTTTTGGAATACCAGATCGATCGTTTCGTTGGCCTTGATGGGATACGTATCTAAATGGGGGTTGTATTCAAGGTTGGCTGCCATCTTGGTTTGCTTGCTTGTATCGTATTTCAATAATCTAGGCACCGGGGATGAAGTCATGATACGGTTGTTCACCATGTAACGAGTTGTGTTGTCTCTCATCTTCATGTAGCTGGTAGAGAGTTGAATGGTGCGTACGTTTTTGTGGTCTAGGATGGGGCTACGAGGTGCCAAGGGCTTGATGTTGTGATAGAACCAGTCTGGCTGATCAATCTTGGGAAATGCTGGTAGATCCACATAGACTTTCTCTGGCTTGTGTGGGCGACCGCCTCCACCGCCGCCTCCCCCGTCTCCACCTTGACCGCCCTGTCCTTGACCACCGCCTCTACCGCCGCCTGGTCCACCTGGTCCGCCTGGTCCTCGACCACCGCCGCCTTGTCCGCCTTGTCCGCCTGGTCCACCTGGTCCTCGACCACCTGGAGCACCTTTACCCTCTGGAGCATCTTTGGGACCACCTTGCTTGTTCTTGACATCTCCAGCCTTTGGTTTTGGTGTCTCAATGGCTGCCTTTTTGAGAGCAGCAACAGCAACAACAGCAGCATCCACTTTAACAACGGGAGTAGCCTTGGTATTCTTGGCGCGAAAGTCTTGTACAGTGACGTCTTGATCTTGGTCATTGGATGGATGGTGATCGCCGAGCCATTCAGCGCGAGGTTCCAGAGAATGAGGTTCCAAGGCATGCTGATCCCATCTGTGGATGGGCTTGAACAAGTTGGTGTCCTTTGGCTCCAAAGTGGCCTTTTTGGATGGGGCTGTGTAGCGGATATAACCAAAACCGTTCTCTGTCATCCCGTGTCCTCGTTGGCGCCAAACATAGCTAGTGCCAATGGCAAATGTGGTACCAGGTGGGTGATCTCCGGTTTGCAACAATGCCGAATAGCGTTGACCTGGGGCCACTTCCAGATAGGACGTGTTGTAGGGATGCGTCAATTCGCCGTCAATTTCAATCAGTGTCATATTGTGCTCTTTGACGCCTATAGCCAGCGTTCTAAAGGTCGTGGCGCCAATGATACGCAGGCGATAGGCCGTGTTGGGTTCGACATCAAATGTGGTGTAGCCTTGACAGTTCTTTTCCGACAGACCTTTGGCATTGGGATCAAAGACAGTGCGGCCATTGATGAGGATGCTGTCGGCTCCGTGGTCGAATTTGAACTGGTTGCTCAGGTAGTAGTCTTCGCGGCTCTTGAGGTCGTCGTGCCACCACTCGCTTACTTGCAAGATCAAGTCCTTCTTGTACTTGTAGGGGCCTGCCTGAAGCTCGGCTCGCTGAGAAGCGGGGTTGGCCTTGTCTGATTCGTAAACAATGAAAGCACCCTTGACCGAATCGTCCTGCAATCCGACGTGCGCATGGTAGAAATAAGTGCCTGCCTGTTCGTGCACCTTGAACTTGTGCAAATAGGTAGTGTTGGGTGTAATCGCGTGTTGGGTAACGCCCGGCACACCGTCTGCCTCCACTGTTCCGATCTGCCGAATGCCGTGGTAATGGATGCTGGTGTTGTGGGTCTGCACCAGATTGCGGACAAGGATTTCGACCTCGTCTCCCTGATTGACATGAATCGCTGGTCCAGGAAACTGCCCATTCACAAGCGGCACAGCGTAGCCTTGATGATGGCAATCTGGGTTCAAATAGGTGGATGTGATGTTGAATTCATAGTGGTGCAGTTTCGCCTGAGTCAGAGAGATGAGAGCAGTAATGTACAATGGGATCAGTGAATGCCGCCTCATGATGGTGTTGCGAACAAGATGTGTCTTTTTTGATGGCATAAATTGCCGTCGACCCTTTATATACGTTTTTCTGGCTATATATTTCCTAAATCCACATGGCTGCTGCTGGAAACTGTAACATTAAATGTTGACTGATGGTGATGGCGATCCCCACCACTCTGGCACATTCTTCTTTATTTCCGTTTCCTCTTTCACTGCGCTTCTCTCCTTGTTTGGTTCTTTCCCAAACATTGCTATTTTCTCCTCATTTAAGCTATATATTCTTTATCACCACACACACACACACACATCAACGATAGAAGTGCAAATCTAAAATAAAAATGGCCTGATTTACACCAATCAGTTAATACCAAGCTCGTTTTAACCCTATTTTTATGTTTTCATCTGGTCCTTTGAAACTCCCGCACTCGTTTTTCCGTGTAACAAAATTTTCTTGATTCATCTTTTTTCCCTGTTTCCTCTATTTCTCTCTTTCTTTTTCTCTCATATCCCTCACTTGATTCCAGTGTAAATTAGCCTCTATTCAAAATGGAAAAACTATCGCAAAGTATACCAGACAAATCCAGCAGCCACAGTGCTACATCCACAGCCAGCACCATCGTGGGTGTCCACTATCAGGTGGGCAAGAAGGTCGGCGAAGGCAGCTTTGGTGTCATTTACGAGGGTAAGCAGCAGCATCTTGTCTTTGTCTTCATCGCATGCCAACATTGGATTGACTCTATTGCTAGGCGTTAATCTGCTAAACAACCAGCCAGTGGCCATCAAATTCGAGCCTAGAAAGAGCGATGTGCCTCAGGTAAATCATGCTGCTAATGACGACAAAGCAGTGTGAGCCCTCAATTAACCATTTCGATTTTGCAGTTACGAGACGAGCATCGATCGTACAAAATCATGGCAGGATCTCGTAAGAAAGCAACATAAGCTAGATGCGATGACCATGAAACTAAATGAAATTTATCAGCCGGTGTTCCGAATGCATATTACTTTGGCCATGAAGGGCTCCACAATGTGCTCGTCATCGATCTGCTGGGCCCCAGCTTGGAGGATTTGTTCGACATGTGCAACCGCAAACTGTCTATCAAAACGGTTGCCATGGTGGCAAAACAAATGGTGAGTCCTTTCAGTTGCGTTTGCAGCGATGTTTGCTTATCAGCGTATTAGATCTCCCGTGTCCAAAGCGTCCACGAACGCAATTTGATTTACAGAGACATCAAGCCTGACAACTTTTTGATTGGACGACCGGGCACAAAATACGCAAACATGGTCTTTTTGGTCGACTATGGCATGGCCAAATCCTACCGTGATCCAAAGACAAAGAAACATATTCCTTACAGGGAGCGCAGGAGCTTGTCAGGAACTGCAAGATACATGAGCATCAATACTCATTTGGGAAGAGGTATGTATTCCAATACAACATTTATTTTTATCGCCAATCTCCTTTTATTCAAGCTGGAAACTCCTTTATCTCTAGAGCAATCAAGACGTGATGATTTAGAAGCTTTGGGTCATGTTTTCATGTACTTTTTGAGAGGCTCCCTACCATGGCAGGGACTGAAAGCAGCAACCAACAAGCAAAAGTACGAAAAGATTGGAGAAAAGAAGCAAACAACAGCAGTAAAAGATCTCTGTGGAGGTTTTCCAGGTACATTTCTTATCAGCATAGCCATGATCTGCCCTTTTTTTTGA
>JAXQGS010001224.1:0-11125 GCA_037040325.1 Mucor sp. M7501 | reverse complement strand
TCTAATTGCTTTCGCTACGCTCAATCTCTGTCGGTGCAACCCTGTAAGTCCCAATTACATGCTGCTGCATTTTGAAATCTGACATTTGAGTATACAGGTTAAGGGCCTCACCTTGTTATTAGGCACGTTTCTTGGGTTCAGATGACAGCTTCGGCTATGGTTTTCTGAGTCGCATCGACAGGGATTGGCATGAACAATGAAAGAGGCTGCCCTTGAAGCCTGATCATATGAACTACATGCGCTTATTCACAATCATATTCATGCCCTGTAATCAACAACTAAGGGTTGAATCATTTTAATAGTGTCCTAAATGTATGTTTCCGTTATAAAAGTCTACAACAAATGTAGTAAACGGATGTAGTCGTATTGAGCTTTAATGCATTAAGTATTTGCAATGCTCTTCTAATATCCTGAATTATCTCTACTATAATCAACATGAAAGAGACCAAAGGCAAATCTTACAAGCAACAATTTGATGCAACCTATTGCCTTCTAAATTAGGTAAGCCTTGTACACTTCAATGACAAAATGAAAGGTGCAATGATTCATGTAGAGAGAAGCGTATTCATTAAAACTCAGGGCGATATGAGACTCACCTGCATCTTGTTGTTTGAGGATTTCCTTTTTTTTCTCTTGTTTTATTCACAACTTACACACCATGTCATATACAAAGAGTAAGTGTAAATTTGCCAAGAATCGCGTAAACTCTACTGACCAGATTCAAACAATAGAATACACATTTGCACCTCTGCCATACACTGCTCGTGGCGAGTCTATCAAGCTTGAGGCTGACCCCAAGGGCAAAACCTTTGCCTATACCAACGGCAAATCTGTCTTTATGAGAGATTTGGAGGTAAGTTGGCCAAGACAGCATGGCATGCAAGTTCTATACTGATAGGTGGGTACCTAGAACCCTTCTTTCGCCACTGAATACGTTGGACACAAAACTCAAACCACTGTCGCTCGCTACAGTCCTAGTGGATATTACATGGCTTCTGGAGGTAATACGATAAAGATCGATGCCATCACGCAAAGCGGGGGGTGCTCAACTCGATTCATTCATCATAGATGCCCAGGGTAATGTTCGTATTTGGGATACTGTGAATGAGGAACACATCTTGAAGAACGAGTGTCGTCCAATTTCTGGCAAGATCAAGGACATTGCTTGGGACAGCGAGAGCAAGCGTTTGATTGCTGTCGGTGAAGGCAAAGAAAGCTTTGGCCATGCCTTTTCTTTTGATTCCTTGTCCTCGGTAGGCGAGATTACAGGCCATTCCAAGGTGATCAACAGCGTCAGCATTCGCCAACAACGTCCTTTCCGCGCCGTTACTGCTTCGGATGATATGACCGTAGCCTTCTTCAACGGCGTGCCTTTCAAATACGCCAAGACTATCCGTGATCACACTCGCTTCGTTCACACTGTTCAATTCTCTCCCAACGGCGACTTTTTTGCCAGTGCTGGTGCTGATGGAAAGATCTTTTTGTATGATGGTAAGACGGGTGACAAGATTGACGAGTTGACTACTGCCGAGAACAGCCATACAGGAAGTGTTTTTGCTCTTGCATGGTCTCCTGATAGTACTCAACTCTTGTCTTCTTCCGCTGACTGCACTGCCAAGATTTGGGATATAAACGGCAAGGCTGTGGTCAAGTAAGTAGCTTCAGTTTGATGCTTTATATGTCTTGGCTAACTCTAATCTGTATAGCACTTTTGATATCAACTCTGCCGTTTCTGCCGTTGACAACCAGCAAGTGGGCAATTTGTGGAAGGGTGATTACTTGATCACTGCTTCATTATCTGGCGAGTTCAGCTACTTGGACAAGAACAGCGGCAAGGTTTCGCGCCACATTGATGGCCATAGCAAGGCCATTACTGCTCTTACCGTTTCTGAGGACGATACCCTATTCACTGGATCATACGACGGCCGTGTCTTTGGCTGGAAGTATGGGGCTGAGGGAGACCACACCAAGGCTGAGCGTATCGAAGGTGAGGGCCATGGTAACCAAGTTACTTCTTTGGCTTTCAAGCAAAACGAGCTGTTGTCTGTCGCCATGGATGACACTGTACGTCAAGCATCCAACGAAGATTTCAAATTCAGGTACCGAGATATGCAGAAAGGGAATCGAGATGAAATTCATGCTAAATATGTCTGTATATATACATAGCGGAAAGATTGCTACCACTGGATCTCTTCCTTCTTCAATCACTGTTTCAGAAAACAAGACTACTGTTGTTGCTACCAATGAAACTGTTATTGCGTATGACGATAAGCTCGAAAAGATTGGCCAGCTTGAAAAGCCTGGATTCACTCCCTCAGTTGCTGACATTAGCCCTGATGGCAAGACAGTCTATGTTGGTGGTCAAGTAAGATGAAGAAAAGGTGCTTGGGGGGAAAACGTTGACTAAGCATGAAATGTGTAGGACAACAAGGTTCGCGTGTATGAATTGAGCAGCGGCAACTTTACAGAGGCTGGAGAATTGAGCAAAAATCTCGGCAACATCACAGCTTTGGCCGTCCATCCCGAGGCAAACTTGATCGCTGTGGGCGACAGTGTTGGCAAAATCTTTATTTACGATACCGAGTCAAAGGAAACCAAGATCCAGAGCTGGGTCTTCCATAGCAGCCGCATCACATCCTTGGACTGGTCTAAATGTGGTCAGTTCCTGGTCAGCGGCAGCATCGACACCAACATCTACGTATGGAACCGCGACAAGCCCTTCAAGAAGGTGGCCATCAAGAATGCGCACGTGGATGCTGTCAACAGCGTCCGCTTTTTGAACAATGCCAGCGGATTGAGCATAGCCTCTGTAGGCCAAGACGCAGCTGTCCGTGTGTGGGATGTAGCCTTCTAAATAAATTTTTAAAAAGCCTTTTGGGTTGTGAATGTGACTAGAATAAGTGACTTTTTCGCTCCTTGGTTTAGGGGAAAATTTTTTTATTTTTGAGGAAGCAAGAAGTGCGCAACATCTGAAAACCCTCTCTTTTTTTGCTTCTCGAATTCAGTGCATTTAAATATCATGGCTGGTATCACTGTCAAGGACGTTAACTCTCACGGTACGATATCTTTTCTTTGCATCAATCACATAGTTGCTTCTAGAGACATGCAGAGACCAAAAAGAACCAGAGCCATGCCATCATCCACTACATTGTTTCGAAGACATTTGATGATTCTCCACCACTGCTGACAAAGAAGGATGCTTGTTGCAAAGACCCCCCAATGACACGATTCGCTACATGTCGACACATTCGAACGCAAATGACATGGCATTGCGCTGGATACAACACTATATTTTGAGTTGGAGATGTTGGGTCATGGAAAGGGGAGATCTGGTGGCTTGGCTCGTCCTTTTTTCGTCTCTCGGTCTTGAAGCAAAGACTCATCCACTTGTGATACTAAACTCTATTGCTTGTTTATAGCCTTCATCAAGGCTTATGCTGCCTACCTCAAGCGTACTGGTAAGCTCGAGGTCCCCAAGTGGGTCGATCTTGTCAAGACCGGTACCTTCAAGGAACTCGCTCCCTATGATCCCGATTGGTACTTTGTCCGTGCTGGTAAGTGTTGCTGTTGATTGCTTGTTTGCTTGATTGAGTGTCTAAGCGTCTGTACATAGCTTCCGTTGCTCGTCACATCTACATCCGCAAGTCTGTTGGTGTTGGTGCTTTGAACAAGGTTCACGGTGGTACTGTCAACCGTGGCTCTCGTCCCTCTCACCACGTCAACGCTTCCGGTTCCGTCAACCGTAAGGTCCTCCAATCTTTGGAGAAGATCGGTGTCTTGGAGAAGGATAAGAAGGGGTAAGTGGGATCTGTTGAACGAGCCAATCTGCGCACAGCGATAGTTAACGTACGCATCCTTGTTATTAGTGGCCGTAAGATCACTCAAGATGGTCAAAGAGATTTGGATCGTATCGCCATGACCCTTGCCGAGGAGTCTGACGAGGAGTAAACTCTTTAATTTGTTTTCTCGTATAAAATTTTCTTCTTTTTTTATCTCAGTTCTACTCTTTTACTAAAAGATGAAGAAATAAATCAAAAGACATTTACATTAAAAATATTATTTTTGTACTCTAAAGGCTGCCATGTGCTTTCTATGCTTGGAATGAGCTGTTTTGATTGTGTTTGTATATATGTGTATCTTTGACAGCTGACACAAATCAAAAAAAGTTGATCTACCACTGGGAGATTCAGCAGCTGAGGATCTCTAGCTGTTTCATCTACTACTAGGCTGAATTAGCATTCTGTTTGCAGGTATTACATGTAGAAGTTGGATTGTGTATGTAAAGTCGATAGAGCGTTACACTGTCGAATGCATCCTTTGCTTTTGCCAATCATTCGAAAGTACCCCAAGTTGAGCACAGAGCCAACTCTGGTCACTACTAAAGACAGCGCACATACCCTATTAACTGAAAACAGTATCAAACTGCTGTTAAATGAACAAAACACGCTACCATTAGATGAAACAGTGCCTAATACGTCTTTTGATACCAGTTTTGTATAGCTTGATCAAAGTTTTTGTCGTATATGAATCAGATGAGGTATGGAACTGCCTAGTTTTGACGTGAAAAGACGAGATTATTTTTTACAAGCACAGCATGTGATGAAAATAGACTTTTCCCAAGCAAAACGTACATCATTAGAAAGCCAAGATGTTCAAAATTATTATATTTTTGGAGCGTGAGTTTTCCAAGTGAATTCAGGTAGTGGTAGCTGTCGAAAGTTGACCTTTTCATTATAAAACACATCAAAATATACAAAAAGCGGACGACGCGCTGAGATTCAAATTAGTGCCCCATCATCATCACTGCTGGCAGTAGGTGCATGGATTCACTTTGGCAGGCTATTCTTACATGAATGTCATCTGCCAATTCAAACTTCTGGGTACCTATTCAGCTACAAATGCTTCTGAGCATCACTATTAAAAATGAACTAGACAATCGTTTTGATTAAATGAGGTTTTTATCAATCAATTAGAATATTTAGAAAGATATTTTTGAGTCAAGTATTCTAAGCGAGAGAGGGAATAAAAAGAAAAAATTACAAATTAGGTGCATGAAGAAGGGGGAAAAAAATGAATAAATATAAAATTATAAAATTAAAGCTTGAAGACAGCTCTGTTCTTCTTTGGGTTCTCCCTGTTCTTCTTGATATACTTGTTTCTAAGGAACCACAACAAGACGACACGCTCCCAAACGATGTTAATGAGACAGTTGCCAAGAACAAAGCCCCACAATTTCCAACGGAAATCCTTGGGGAAGACATTGTGGCCAACAGGTGAGTTGTAGTCATCAATTTCCCAGGTAGGTTCAGGATAACCGAGTTCTACCAACTTGGATTTAGTACCACAATTGATACGGAAGATACAACTGTAAGGATTGGGATCAGCCAAGATGAGGAAACTAGTGTGCACAAAGAAGCAGCAGTAGAAGAAGACCAAGATGTAGTTTCTCCACCAAGAGCGTCTAAACACAGAGCCAAAGTTGACGATAGCAGCACTGTTGAAGAATTGGAAGATGGCAACCAAAGTGATGATGGCAGCTTCGTAGTTGTCACCAATCAACCACCATTGGGCAGTATTAATGGAAGAACTATCAAATTCGTTACAGACGAACCAGTCTTGTTGGAAAAGCCAAACGACGCTGCTCACCATGAACCAGAAGTTAACGAAAATAACACCCAACAAAGAAGCAAGAGTATAAGGACCCAAGGGCTTGGCAGTAGGTCTGGAGGCAGCCAACTTTTGGGCAGGCTGGGCCTGAGTGATCGCTAACGTCATGAGCGTCGTAATGAAACCGTCAATGGTGATCCATTGAGATTGAGGAGCAATGACACTGAAATAGAACATCAACAGTTCCCACCAAGACATGACGTTACCGTACAAGATCATGAATTTATAGTTGGAGAAACTGGTAGCCAGTGCAGAACGACCTTGCTTGAGGAGCTCGACACATTGCATAATAGAGCGGTTGCTGGTACTGAAGGGAGACACGATAGATGCTTCGGCTTCAGACAAGGCCAGACCAACATGAGCAGCACGAAGAGCACCACAATCATTACCACCATCACCGCACATGGCAGTGACACCCTTTTCCATATGAAGTTGAACACACATCACCTTATCATTGGGAGTCATACGAGAGAACACACGAGTCATCAAGAGGTATTTGCGCATTCTGTCTTCCTTGATCAAAGCTTCAAAGGCGCGGCCAGTAACTGCAAGCTCCACACGCTTCTCGTGTTCTTCGCGAGGATCTTGGTCAATGACTTGATCCACATCGACTTGGTCTCCAGATTCAACATCATGCCAAACAACAGTGCCATTCACAAGATCACCCAGGAGAATACGTTGATGAGGTCCAATCATACCACATTGACGAGCGATGAAGATACCAGTCAAAGCAGTATCACCAGTAATCATAACGACACGGGTGTCGCCACCCTTCAATTCAGCAATAGCATCCGTGGTGTCATGCTTCAACATGTTACGGAAGAGAACAAAGCCAGCAAAACTGCAGTCTTGCTCAAGCTCATCACGCGTCATGGACTTGAGTTGCTCCATAGTGACATCTTGACCCAAGACGCCGATATCACGGTGAGCCATGGACAATACATAACAGCCTTCTTGGGCATACTTGGCAGCCTGTTGGTCATAATCCACAGGGATAGAATCAGGGTGAGAGAGGTACTTTACGCGTTCAAAGGAACCCTTGAGGAAGACATGGACATGTTGAGTTTCGGGATCAAGCACAGCGACAGATTGAGAGGCACGGGCATGGACGAATTCAAAACGACGAACGACGTGGACCAACTTCTTTTCACTGGTAGGAGTAGCAGAGGGCACAGCCAGAGTATCCAGGTAAGCAGCGTCGGTAGGCTCCAACAGATCCCACTTCATGGCATTGAACGATTCAATATCAACAGGGTTACCAATGTACTGGTCCTTGACTTTGGTGACAGCATGACAGGTGGCAATACCCATAGCCAAGATGGGCTCCATCTTGAGAGGATCTTCTTCACGATGACCAAAGGGGCCAATGACAGCAGAAGGAGCCGAGACAGAACCGTAGAATTCCAGACCTTCGCGAGTGAGTGTACCCGTCTTGTCGAAACAAAAGATACGCACCTTACCAGCGAGATTGATACGAGGGAGATCGATACAGAGAATCTTCTTGCCTCTGAGACGAGCAGCGCAAACAGACTGGTTAATAGTGAAGGCAGCAGGAAGCAAGGGAGAGAAGATTTCAGAGATGATAAAGACACCATAGTACCAACTAGTAATGTTACCACGGCCCATCAAATACAGTGTCAAACAGAAAGCCACAAGACCCCACACCAACAGAATACAGATGGCAACCTTCAAGTGTTCATTAAAGATGAAAGAGACGGGAGATGGGAAGAGAATCTTGTGGATAAGCATACCCTTTTCAGAGGCAATACCGGTGCGAAGAGCCAATGCGTACACACGGCCCTTTTCCTCAGTGGCAGAGACAGCAGGAGTCGTTTGCTGGACAATGGTACCAGCAAACAGGGTGTTTGACTTGCCAGAGCCATTCATCTCATAGGCATTGTCGTCATTGGCAATGGCAAACTTACGGACAGGCATGGCTTCACCAGTGAGAGAAGACTCATTGACTACAACAGTACCAGAGAGGACAACAGCATCACAAGGAATCAGAGTGTTTTCTTCAACTTCAAACACATCTCCTGGAATCAAATCGGCACTGGAAGCGGTGGTCCACTGGCCATCTCGTAATACTGTAACGTCTGTAACATGTTCTGCCATCTCCTTGATACGGTGCTCTGCTCTGAGGCGCAAAAAGACACGGATAAACGCAGCGACGAGGATGATACAGGTTTGAACGAGACCCATTTTGTAGTACTGGAAGTAGTACCAGACCCACATACACATCATTTGGTAGAGATACAAAAAGGAGCAGAATCTACGGTCATATAAAAGTAAGTAAGGGTCACTTTCAAGCAGCCTACGACAACCTACTCTTGCAAGATGGCAACAGGGATGGAGGGCACGTCCACCTTGATGATGTTGGCGCCGAGGAAACTGGCTCTGTTCTTTGCCTCTTGGCTGGATACGCCCTTTGACCAACCTTGCAGCTTTCTGTTGGTGGATCCCAGATCAAACTCGTAAGGTTCGAATCTTGATTTGTCGGTATTGTAAACATATCTCATACACTGGTACTCGAAATAACGGAGCTTGTTTTCTGTCAGCTTGACGGGGCATGTAGAAACCAGGATATTCATTCTATTGGGTGTTTAGCTCGCCATGTCTTCTGAATACACCTACACACCACTTACCCTAAACGCTCGGTTACACGTCCTTCGATGACTCTGAGTTTTGAGATCCATTTGCTGCCATCAGCCAAGAAGATCAGCTCATCCTGCTTGCGCTCCACTTGGACGTAGGGGCATTTGTGGGGGTAGGATTCAATTCTAAAGTAGTTGCGGATGGTCTTCTTGGTAAACATCATGACGCAGAACCAGGCAGCAGCAATGTGCCAGACAGCAGTGAAGATCTTGGATGACACATCACCGGACAGGAACACCGTCAACTCGACACCATTGCTGAAAGTGCCATCTATTTGTCGTGTGACAAGAAGGATATAATATTGTTAATTATCGGTACAGTGATACAAAATCAAACTATAAAAAATTTTCTCTCGGTTCACTTACAATAATCACCAACCAAACAGCCCAAAAACACAAAGAATAATAAGGTTGTAATTACACAAGAGGCAAATCCAAACATGCCAAAGTAGTCATTGAGGAAACCACGAAACTTCAATTTCTCGGATTCCTTGATAGAGTCTGACTCAACGGTGGAATTGGAGTATTTGCCCTCAGACTTCTCGTCGTTGTATGAAGCAGCAGCAGCAGCCTTCTCGTTGTCCTTTGTTGTTGCGACATCCAGTTTGTATTCCGCTTCATCAATCTGACTATTAACTCTAATCGCTTGTTCTTGACGAGATGTTGAGTTGGCAGCGTTGGCCATGTTGGAGCTAGCAGATTTAAGATGCGATGAAACAGCGCGGTGGTACTTGGCTTCTCGAAGCGACTTGTAGATGGCCCAAAGAGCCAGGATGGCAGCCTCAGCACCCATCAGCGCCCACACAGCAATCCACATGGGCTCGGTATAGGTAAAGTTGGGCTCAATGACAGGACAAGCGAGCCAGAGAGAAGAGGTATTGAAGTCGCCCCACGCACCAATGTTGGCGCCCGAGATGTTTGCGTTTGCAGCACATGTGTTTTGGATTTGCACCACTTGGTTGATGGGATCGAAGTGAGAAATGTTGACGAGTTGACCAGCAGCACAAGGGAAATATTGCACCGTATCGTCTCCACACTGACAAGCGTTAGGAATGTCAGCACATGATTCCTTACAAGTACCATCACCACAAAATGTCAAGCCTGTAGGACATGTAGCAGCCAATGCAGAAGGACACAAGTTTTGGTTTGTGACGCAAATCATAGGACACTCCACGTTGTCGTGAGCAAACAAAGGACACTGTTTGCCATATCTATCATAGTCATTTGCTGTTTGTGTGTGTCAGCTCCACCAGGCAAATCAATCTCGATAGACGCTCTCTACTTACGGATTTCAAACAGGGGTATCGCAGTAACGCTCAGCACACATGTGGATAGCCCACAAAGGATCTTGTTCAGCTTCATGATCTATCGCCTTTTTCTTTTTTTCTGTGTGTGAAAGGGTTTCTCTTTTTACACTGTAAAAAAAAAAGGCTGACAAAAAGATGAAAAAGAAAGGACGCTAAAAAAAGAAAAAAGGAATTCTTCTCCACTTTACACCACTTTAAACATCTCGAATAAGTGAGATTCAAACCCAAACTATCCTCGATAACAACAGGTACCACATCAAAATGTAGCATTTGATTGGGTTCTTTCTCTCAACTATATGGGGAGACGACCAATCGCTAATCTATCTGCATATGAAGATGGACATGGACAGTGATCGTTTTCATCTTGTGTTACTGCTATGGACTGATATAGTGCTTCACATGACATGCTCCATATCAAAACATATGTCGTCAGGCTTCAAGAGAGCAGCAGTTAAAAGTTGCCTTTTGTTGGTGGTCATTAGGTAAGATTTAAACTTTGATCGAATGTTTTTTTCCTTCACATATCTGCAACTCTGTTTTATCTTGACACGTTGGCGCTGAATTACAAATGTCTGATCGACTGTTGTCTACTATACCGCGCACATCGTCCATCGCAATGTGAACACAAACAAAAGGCTTTTCCATCGTACTACAAATGCTGCATTGTTTTTATTGCATCATGAATTGTACCTAGTACCAAAAAAGAGCATTGAAATCATGGTAAGCGGCAGCAAAAAAAAAACGTCTGACAAATTGCAAATGTCTTGATTGATTTCAAAGAAGTTTCCGTCTAAACTAGAGTCGCTACAAGTATCTCAATGTCTGAGGTATACATGGATCTAACGCACGGACTCGCTCCCAAGTGGTCCCTGATTTCCCAATATTTGCGACTCTTTCTCTAGCCCCTGGCTTTCATTCGTACTTGCAATGTAAAAAACACTCTACTTGGTCATTCTAATCAAGTGTCTCTCTTCACTATGTTTGGTTATAATTTGTCGCACTGATTCGATCTTTTGTAATGCCTATTACTGCACACCCTTGATTTCCATTCAATTATATAGTTCTGAGCAAACCTTTAGATTGCCATGCATGTACAGTAGTATCTCAATTTAAGAGGCAATGTCAAACTCGATCCAAGCTTCTTGCGTGTCTCTCTTGTTCGCGTAATGTACTGTTTCGCTGGATGATCAGCTACAGACCATTAGATCAGATGTTATTAAGCGCAATGTTCAGTGAGCAGCCTTCAAATGTATTTACCACTGTAAAATCAAAACTTTAAATAGCTTGTATCTCGCCAACAAAGCGCGATCTCGGTCTCAAAACAGGTGTAATCGTGTTCTACGACCTGACATTAGGTTACGGATCGCTTTTCAGCAATTTTTGAGGGATCGAGTTGATGATCGATTTTTGGAAAATTTTCCCTTGTACTAGCAAGGGAAAAATTGATGATTTTGAATGATGGACGTTTTCACCTCGAAAATGAAGTTTTCTACTAAG
>JAXQGS010001223.1:0-11001 GCA_037040325.1 Mucor sp. M7501 | reverse complement strand
TGAAACACAAGAGTAGGTATCTGAGGGGGGGGGGTCACATCGTACTCGTATATACTGACATGCTGTTTACTCTAGTTTTACAATCTGCACACCAAATGGCTGTAGACAGGAAATTAGCTCGGTGGATCATCGCTGACAATATGCCCATGCTTAAATTTGTCGGTAGCGAGTTTGACCTGATTGTGAGAGTCATACAAGACATGGCCTTGGAGACCTTGCCCCGCAACAATGGAGAGGAGCAGAGCGCTGTCTATTCTGTATCGCAGAGCAGATTGGAAAAGATCATCAAGGCCGAGCATCAAACCATCTCTTCCGAACTGTCTGAACGCTTGAAGACCATGGAACACCTATCAGTGGTAGTCCACCAATGGGAGGGTACTCAACATGCAAGTATGCTCGTGTTTTCTGTCTTTTTCATGGATCAAGAATGGAACAAGAAGAGCTACGTTGTTGCCGCTGAACCTCTGGATGCTTCTGAAAGTCGTAAGTATATAGATGAGCACACAGGCAACGGTCGTCTATACTCAATGACATGCCATTTTAGACGGCAGTATCTTGCAAAAGATGGGCATTGTCTTTCTGGACCTAGGCATCATTGACAAGATTTATTCCATCACATGTCAAGGCATCCAACACCTCGATGCAGAAGCCGTATTTACGTTTATGCAAAAGATCAGCAGCGGAAGAAGAACGAAGCTGGCCCAGGAGAGAATCTACACGCAGATGCTGGACCAAGTCATCACGGAGATGCGCATTGAGCTGCTGTCTTCGTTGAGGTTTGACTGTGAGCCGCTAAAGACAATCCTGAATGGCCTGGACAGTTGCAAGTAAGTATAGATACCGCGTTATTTCGGCAGGATATAAGCGCTAATCATACAGAGAGCAGCTGCACCGCGGCATTGAAAGAAACGCAATCCAACACTATCGGTCTGATGCAAGCCTACCTCGACAACAAGAAGAACCACCATATTGGATGTAGCTTGGAACTGTGCGGCATCAGCGAAGCGGACGAAGAATGCATGAGCCAAGTCATCAAACTGGACCGCGAGCTTGCTTTTATAGACGACTGGCTGCATGAGGCTGCGTAAGTACTCTATTTCGTATCACAGCAGAGCCAGATTAACAGAGCCTGATTCTATAGGGAAAAGAACATGACCATCGCCAACAAAGCCTATGTCATCTGCTGCGAGTTGGGCAAGTCCATCAAGGCGCTGGCTGAACTGAAAAACTCTCGACGCGCGGTAGCCAAGACATCCACATCCAAAAACTACGAGATTGCTGAAGCCGTCAACAAGGCCGATTACATGAAGAAGCCATTGGAAGCCATGCACACGCTGCTGAGTGCGTATCGTACACAGATTGAGAATGGACGTGGTCACGTAGAGGCGTTTGTGTATGACTCGTACGCCTACAATGACGACTACTTTAGAGTGCAAAGCAGAACACCTACCCTTGTAAAGCAGCTCAGGCACATCAATCTGCTGCTGGAAGACATTGCTGAACACGAGCCAAAGCGCTATCGCGGCAACGATATCACAGAGCTGCTGAAACTCAACACGGAAGAAAAGTAAGGTATTCAGATGAATGACAACAGCATTGCAATGACTCATGCTGTGTGTGTGTGTTTACATAGGCAGCAGTTTGATGATCCTAATGTGGCAACAAGCAGCAGTTCCAATATCATCACTACCAAGCGACGTCGATCCAACAACTCCACTGTGATCCAGGAACCGCCATCTGTCCAGCCCTTTTCTTACCAGGTGCAGCTACTGCAACAAAAGCAGGTAGCTTATTTTAAGAAGTATCCAGATACCAAGTTCAGAGGTAAGTTGTCGCTTTTCAGAGGGCAGTAGTGGGCTCATATGAATCTACATAGACCAACCTCGCATCATGACTATTTTAAGTGAGCAGGCAGTGGGTGGCCAAATTAACTTTTGGAGACAGGAGAGTGATGAGCGATTGTCTGTACTGATGGATCACACGAAAAAGACCTTTGCCATCCCCACCACTGCCCAGGAGTGCATCCAGTCTGTCAATCAGTTTAAAAGAGAGTACTTGCTGTTGGCAAACCAGGAACCAGACGTTCATGTTGAACTTACATGCCATCGTGCGCTTCTTTATTGCTGGAGCATGGATTTTACCTTGTTTAAAGATTGAAGTAGTCTCTTTAGTACAAGCAGGAAAATGAGTATAGTATAAAATCGGATGACGATTTGCAATTATAATGAATAAAATAAGTATCAATATATATGCCATCATGATGCGATCTAGCAAGGAGGAGGGGAGAGAGATTCGCCACTGAGATTCAAACCCTGACACCACCGACCATCAAAACTTTACACACCATGTGTCAATTTCACATTTTTCTTAATTACATTTAATACGTCCCCCTCCCCCCCTCAGCATGAGTTTTGCTCACAAGACAGCCATCATCACTGGCGCTACCAGAGGCATTGGACTCAACATTGCACAAACATTTGCCAAACAAGGCGCTCGCACCATTCTCATCGGTCGTGATAGTGATCGCGTCAAGCAGGTTGAAGACACCTTTCGATCCACTTATTCAGACCAAGAGCATCAAGGCATTGTCCTGGACGTATCCAACAAGGACGCTATTGACCAAGTATTCAAGGTGTGTTTGTGTGTTAGTGATACTTTTAGTAGACGACTCAACTCACGCCATCTCTTGCAGCAAACATTGAAAGGCCAACAAATTGACTATTTAATTAATGCAGCGGGTATATCCAAGGATAATTTACTGATCCAATTAAAAGACCAAGACTTGCAAGATATCATCAACACAAACCTGTTGGGCACCATGCGAATGAGCCAGCATGTCACCAAGGCCATGATGCGAAAGAGAAAGGGAGGCTGCATCATCAACATTTCCAGCGTGGTGGGTATCCATGGCAACGTGGGTCAATGCGCTTACAGTGCATCCAAGGCGGGCATCATTGGGTTTACGAAATCATTGGCAAAGGAAGTAGGATCCGCCAAGATTCGAGTCAATGCCATTGCACCTGGGTTCATTGAGACGGACATGACAACGGATATCGCGGACAAGGACAAGATACTCAAGCTGATACCCTTGGGCAAATTCGGCAGTGTGCAGGATGTGTCGTTGGCGGCTCTGTTCATTGCTCAGTCCGAGTACATGCACGGCCAAGTGCTGTCGGTGGATGGAGGATTGATACTTTAGTAGAACTGATGTCGTTCCGGATTTAATGTTCACCCAGCAGCCAAAAAGCACACCTATATAAAAGCGGAAAAGTTTTCTATTTTCTTTTTTTTTTTTTTTTTTTTCCTTTCTTCTTTTTTCTTATTGTTACACATTTGCATTAACTTGTACATTTCTCTTCCAAACTGTCGAATAACAACAATTACAACAATAAACAAGGTGAGTCTTTCAATGCAAATAATCCGTTTGGAGACCATTTGATTGAGGACTCGCCGTGGACGGACCCACCCACTTCGCCCGTTGCTGGCCATTCGCCCTACAATCCCTTTGCTGATAACACCACACAACAACAACAGCAGCAGCAGCAGCAGCAGCAGCCTCACACAGCAGATGGTACACTGCATTATTCTCCGTCAGACTTGATTGATTCTACCACTGATTTAATCGACCTACAGCAGACACACCATACCAGCAGTTCCTCGCGTCCAACATCGTCGTCGTCGTCTCATGCACCGCCGTTCCCCAATTTCACCCAGTTGACAGATCCTTCGCTGGTCAGTACGCCTTATTTTGCACACGAAAGAGCTGGAAAGCAAGGAGGTGAGAAAGAGTGAGAGAGATTAAACCAACATTCCCGGGGCTAATTCCTGACCATGACACACACACACACAGACATCTTTGAAGACCCCAAGATGGAGGATGAGGACATGTACAGCCAGCCGCCAGCAGCACCGCCACCCACCACCTTGGCAGCTACATCATCGTCATCCAATGACCGCACAATGATACTAGCCTCAGATGGACCAGGCGAGTCTACCTCGCCCTACGCCCGTGCCAACATGCAGTTACCCAAAAAGAGCAAAAAGGCAAGACGGCCCATGCGCCAAGTGCTAAGGGATGCCTTTGCTAGCATGACAGGGCGAACCACCACCGTCTCTGGCGTTCCAGGCGAAAACGGCGCTCGCATCATCCACATCAACAATGCACAGCTCAACGACGAGCAAAAGTTCTTGCACAATCGAGTGACCACAGGCAAATACAGCGTGCTCAGCTTTTTGCCAAGATTTCTGTACGAAGAATTCTCAAAATATGCCAATCTTTTCTTTTTATTCGTCTCTTGTATTCAGGTGAGTTTTTTTCTTGGGGTTGCGAGGCTTTGTCAACTAACCTGATGGCCACAGCAAATTCCTGACATTTCTCCGACATCGAGATGGACCACCTTGGTGCCGTTGGTCATTGTCTTGTTCATTACTGCAGTAAAGGAAGTGGTGGAAGACTGGGTAAGCTCTCTCTCTCACCGGTAAATGTATATAGCCTGACCAATCAAAACACTAGGGCGTGCACCGTTCAGATGCTGAACTCAACTCCAAAAAGTGCAAGGTACTGGAGGGCACTCAGTTTGTGGAAAAAAAGTGGAAGGATGTCAGAGTGGGCGATGTGCTGCGTGTGGAGAGCGGCGACAACTTTCCTGCAGACCTCATCTTGATCAGCAGCAGTGAGCCAGAAGGTCTGTGCTATATCGAAACCAGTAATTTGGATGGTGAAGTCAACCTCAAGATCAAGCAGGCGCTGCCACAGACAGCCAGCATCCTGAACCCCACAGACATGAGTCGGTTGCAGGGTGTCATCAAGTCGGAGCAGCCCAACAACAGGCTATACAACTATGATGGTGCCATCTCACTGACAGCATACGGCAGCAACCACCGCGATGTGCCATTGGATCCGTCGCAGATCCTGCTGAGAGGCGCTCAGCTGAGAAACACACAGTGGATCTATGGCATCGTTGTCTTTACGGGCCACGAGACAAAGCTCATGCTGAATTCCAGCAAGAAGCCCTCCAAGGTCTCCAACGTCACTCGCATCACCAACCGCAACATCATGTACCTGTTTTGGATCTTGGTGGCCATGAGTATTGCAGGCGCCGTGGGCGGTGTCCTGTTTACCATGTACAAGGGAGAGCAGGCGGACTACTTGCCCATTCACACGTGGAGCCGTGGACAGGAGTTTGGCTACGACATTCTGACCTTTCTCATCCTGTTCAACTCGTTTATCCCCATCAGTTTGATGGTGACGATGGAAGTGGTCAAGTTTATCCTGTCGTACCTGATTGAGTCGGATCTGGACATTTACTATGAAAAGACGGACACGCCTGCCACTGCTCGCAGCAGCAGCTTGATTGAGGAACTGGGCCAAGTCAAGTTTATCTTTTCCGACAAGACGGGTACCTTGACGTGCAACGAAATGCAGTTCCGTCAGGTTTCTATTGGCGGCTTGTTTTATGCAGATCAAGTAGACCCTGACAAGGCTGCAAGGGAGGGCTCGGATGACCCCACCATGCAGTACAATTTCAACCAATTGCAAGAGCACCTCAACACGCACACCACAGCCAATGTCATCAACGAGTTCCTGACCCTGCTGGCTGTCTGCCACACAGTCATCCCCGAAAGACAAGAAGACTCGGACGAAATCATCTATCAGGCTTCCTCTCCCGACGAAGGTGCGCTGGTCAAAGGCGCTGCCACGCTTGGCTACAAGTTCCATACGCGTCGTCCCAATTCCATTACGTGCACCATTCGCGGCCAGGAGCAAGAATTCCAGGTGCTGAATATCTGTGAATTCAACTCCACGCGTAAACGCATGTCTGCTATTGTGCGCGGCCCTGATAACCGCATCAAACTCTACTGCAAAGGCGCTGACACTGTCATCTTGGAGCGTCTTGCCCCGGACAACCCTTTTGTGGAGCCTACACTGATCCAGTTGGAAGAGTGTGCTTCTGAGGGTCTGCGTACACTGTGTATTGCCATGCGAGAAATCTCTGAAGACGAATATGCTCGTTGGGCTCAAATTCAAGAAGCGGCTGCTACCACACTGGTGAACCGTGCCGAGGAGCTGGACAAGGCGGCTGAAATCATTGAAAAGGACATGTTTCTGCTGGGCGCTACTGCGATTGAGGACCGCCTTCAAGACGGTGTGCCAGATACGATCCATACGCTGCAAGAAGCAGGCATCAAGGTGTGGGTGCTGACGGGTGATCGCCAAGAAACCGCCATCAACATTGGCTACTCTTGCAAGCTGTTGAACGAGGACATGAGTTTGATTGTGTGCAATGAAGACAACCACTGGGAAACCAAGAGCTTTCTGGAGAGAAAGCTGCGTGATATCAATGAGGTGATTACGCGTGGAGAAGACATGGAGCCACTGGCCCTGATCATTGACGGCAAGGCATTGACGTTTGCGCTGGAAAAAGACATTGAAAAGGTATTCTTTGACCTGTCGGTGCTCTGTAAGGCTGTGGTGTGCTGTCGTGTTTCGCCACTGCAAAAGGCGCTGGTGGTCAAGTGTGTCAAGAAGTTTGACACGTCCATCTTGCTGGCGATCGGTGACGGCGCCAATGATGTCTCCATGATTCAAGCTGCTCATGTGGGCGTGGGTATCAGCGGCGTGGAGGGCCTTCAGGCTGCTCGCAGTGCGGATTTCGCCATCTCTCAATTTAGGTTCTTGAAGAAACTGCTATTGGTGCACGGCGCGTGGGCATACCAACGCATGAGCAAGATGATCTTTTACTATTTCTACAAGAATGTGGCATTGTACTTGACGCAGTTCTGGGTAAGTGTGTGTGTGTGTGTGTGTTTGGCTGTGCTTGCTGTGTATTGACCTTCTTGTCATAGTACGCCTTTTACAACGGCTTCTCGGGATCCACCCTGTACGAATCTTGGACCATGTCGTGCTTCAATGTCATCTTTACCTTTTTGCCTCCGCTTGTCATTGGCATCTTTGACCAGATTGTGTCCTCGCGCATGCTGGACAAGTACCCTCAAATGTACATGCTGGGCCAAAAGAACGTCTTTTTCAATCAAAAGAAATTCTGGGGCTGGATTGCCAATGCGACATTTCACTCTGTGGTAAGGTTTCACCTATTGTTCTATTTATTTCCTTCTCCCCTTGTCTGACGATTGAAACTCCATGTCGTTATTGTACGACAAATAGGTCTTGTTTTTCTTGGGTGTGGGTGCTTTTAGAACAGAAGGCGTCTTTAAAAACGGATTACTAAGTGGTCAATGGTGGGCAGGCGCAGCTGTGTTTACGGGTGTACTAGGATGCATCCTGTGGAAGGGTGTATTGATTATAGAGTAAGTTTGATGGATTTCGGTGGAAAAACCGAGCGTCCCCGCAATCCGTTGAATGTGATTGGCTAACCTCGAGTTGGATGTATTAGTTTCTGGACAATGTACACTGTGATTGCTATGATAGCATCGATGGCCGTCTGGTTCTTGTACCTCATCATCGTTGCCTATATTGGCCCCGCAATCTCGGTCAATGTTCTACCTGAGTACTATGGCATGGTACCCATGCTGTGGGGAAATGTCAATTTCTGGCTATTCCTGTTGATTGTGCCCTTTATCTGCAACCTGCGTGATTTCGTGTGGAAATAGTAAGTTGCAAATCCATGTTTCTCTGCTGGTTTGTGTAACTGACATGTGGTTATTTCTTTTAAGCGGGCAACGTGTCTTTTGGCCAATGCCATATCATCATGTGCAGGAGATTCAGTACTATAACTTGCCCGACTACCGACCTCGAATGGACCGCTTTAGACAGGCAGTGAACAAGGTGCGTCGCATCCAAAGATTGAAGCGCAATCGTGGCTATGCCTTCTCTCAGAACGAGACGGATCAAACCAAGATTATTCGTGCTTATGATACAACTGTACAGAAACCATCAGGTTAAACTTGTAAATAAATATACTATCATTGCGGGGGGTCTGTTTGCTCCATAGTTAAAGTGCACTTCTAGAAACTTTATCACCGTTTTATTCCGACCTAAACATGTCCAATTCAACATTTACGCTTTTGTTTGTAATCCATATTTGGACAATGAGGTGATTTTTTTTTGTCATTCAGATTTAATATAAATTATGCTTGCATTTTTTCATTCTTCCTTCTTTTTTTTTTTTCTTTATTCTTTATTCACTTACATTACAAGAAAAAAAATTAACAAACATGCAACACATTGATTCCGCCAAGTTGTACGCTGATGGTAGCTATCGTTTTGAATACGTCTCTAAATTCATGGATTTCGGTAAGTGTGTGGTACATGTGTGTGGAGGGAGAACGGTATACATGAATACAGACATTAACTGTCTCTATTCATAGGCGCTGAGGATATCAAAGCTATCGAAGCCGTAGCTGACAAGGTCCGTCCTTTGGTTCCCGTCGTCGTTGATGCTGTCTATGCCAAGCTCTTTGAATTTGATGTCACCAAGAAGCATTTCGTTCCCAAGAATGAAGGTTTTGATGGCCCAGCTCCCACTTCTTTGGCAGAATTGACACTCGACCATCCTCAAATCAAGTTTCGCAAGGACTTTTTGGGCAAGTATCTCAACAAGGTGCTCTCTGGTCCTTATGATGATCGTTTCCTTCGTTATCTTGACTGGGTTGCTCGTATCCACACTGACACTCCTGAAAAGAAGAGCAAGATCAACGTGGATTATATTCATATCAATGCCTTGATGGGTTTTGTTGAATCTACTTTGGCTGGTGGTTTGTTGTCTCTCAACTTGGATCGTGAGACAGAGTCAAAGGCTCTGTTGGCTTTCAACAAGGTGCTCTGGATCCAAAATGATTACTTTGCCAAATACTATTGTAATCCTGAAGCTATCCATGATGCCAACGTCGCTTCAAAGAGCACAAAGCAAGGTTGCGTTGCTGCTTTAACTACAACCGCTGCTATTCTTCCTCTTGTTGTGGGTGTCATTGCTGGTGCTTTAGGTGCTTATTATCAATTACGCCGTGCTTAATTTTATACTTGCTTTTCCTTTCATACATATTTATTTCGCTCTATAAGAATTGGGTCATACTACAGTATCCTCTTGTCACATTATTATCTATCAAATAAAACAATTCATCTTTTTTCCGTTGCAAAACTTTATCCGTCTGTGATTTTGATGTGTGGATTGTGTGATACATGCCAATTTTTACATCTTTGTTCGGATCTTTTTTGTCCTACTGATACATCAAGCAATTGGGGACTAGATAAACAAAATGGACGCTGCATAATGAATTCAATCACAGAGCCATTTGGATATGAGGCACTTCATGAGCGATTATAAGCGATATGCAGTGTATGACAGCTATGTGTGTTTATCAAAATACTATCGACTGACTTTTCTTACCATTGTATGACAGAGGCACGCTTATTTATCAGCGTTTGCCAACAGCCTCATCATAGTAACACAGATACTGCCCAAACTTGGAAACTTGATCTTGACCTCCTGTGGTTGACATGAATCAGACTACCAATTGGGCTTCCTGTCCACTGCTTTTCTCTTTAGCTTGAAGCATGCACTTGGCGCAAGTAACCATGTTGTAGAATTTAAGGCTTAGGTAGACGTAAACTCAAGGAAAGAAATATATATAAAAGTCAGGTTGATAAAGGTATGATATAATATCAAACTGACAGGTGTAAGGTAAACTAAAGTAGTATCTCTACGTATTACTGGCCTGGCAGACTATGTTTTTTTATATATGTATACGTTAACAATGGATAAAAGTTATACTATAGATACAAGCCAACAACCCAGTTTAATCAACATCTTGATTTATATTAAAAGGTATCTTAGCCATCTAAACGTTGTAATTTAGCTTTGTCTGGATAAATAAAGTGGCTCGTATCCAAAGTACCCTGGTCAGTCCTTTGCATGAGGATTACTAATATCGATACATTAGCTCGGCAAGCATCCTATAGGCAGAGTCTATCTAATCTATATCAATAGTATATGATGTATGAGTGTATATCACTTTTGAGATTACATCTTAGCAAGTATTGGCGTATATGTTTTGTCTGTAGCATGTCTACAGCACATCGCATATATAACACACGTCTGGAGTATATAATGTATCTGTGGCTAGTATACAAGCATACAAGTATGTCTTGTAGTGTGGATCATAAAGTGTGTAATAAAAGAGAAAAATAAGAACATGCAATTTGAATCCTTCTTAATTCAAAAGTAAGACGAGGTGCAATTATTCAACATGTCTATTGTATTTATACTGTCCAGCTATCTTACTAGTTGTCAGTTGCACCATCAACAGTCAGTCGGTCCATGACGCGGATTACGAGTTACATAATTGACACGGTTCTTTCATTTAAGGCTTTGGTATTTATGCCATAAACTGCTAAAACAACCCTATGTACATTGGATCTAACATGTTAAGATGGTTCTAAGCACCAAATGTATGTTTCCTTCAAGAAATGTCTCAAGAATCGACCATTTTGAGCATTTTCGACCATTACTCATTGCCATCGTCTTTAACAAACTCAATTGTAGCACGCCCTAGTCAAATGAAGTGAGCTCAACAACAACTATAGTAAGACATGCAATCGATATTTACATACTGTAGTAATTGATAATTTTACTAGTAGCATCTGCTCAAAATCAACAAAATCATGGATTTATCAACACCCATATGCTAGATACAAGAATACCAATTGCATCTGCATAAATTAGGCAGAAAACTGATATAAGAACATGTTGGTTTGAAAGCTCTAGCATCATTATAAAGTCTAATTTTATTTCCATATGTATTTACAATGATCTATCTCACTTGCCCTCCAGTCTTTCGGCCAATCCCATCGCCAGAATGGGCTCGACACACACAAAAATCCTGGAAAAAAAATGCGAGGGTTTCCCTCTGTTTTTCGTTAGGCAGGGGTTCAAATACTAGTAAATAGCCTACTATAGAACTATCGTACCAGTAGATGAGTTAACCCACCTTTGGGTGCCAGAAAATGCCTTACTACATCCTCTAGCGTTAGGTGCACGGTTG
>JAXQGS010001222.1:0-11296 GCA_037040325.1 Mucor sp. M7501 | reverse complement strand
AGGAACACCTTAGTAGAAAACTTCATTTTCGAGGTGAAAACCTTCATCATTCAAAATCATCCATTTTTCCCTTGCTAGTACAAGGCAAAATTTTCTAAAAATCGATAATCACATCGATCCCCAAAAAAGTGCTGGAAAGTGATCCATAGCCTAATGTCAGGTCGTAGAACACGATTGCACCAGTTTTGAGGCCGAGATCGCACTTCGTTGACGAGATACAAGCAATTTAAACCCTTGATTTTACAGTGGTAAATACATTTGAGGGCTGCTCACTAAACATTGCGCTTATTAACATCGGATTTGATGGTCTGTAGTCTATCACCTAGCGAAACAGTGCATTGCGCGGACAAGAGGGACACGCAAGAAGCTTGGATTGGGTTTGGCATTGCCTCAATCTCAGATGTGTTGTGCAAATGATCAATCTAAGCTTGCTCCTTTGAGACACACACATCAGCAGAGTCGAAAGACTTGCTGATCAGAAACGATGCGATTGCAAAGGAGTTCAAGGTAAATACCAGGACTCACAACCTAGCATTGAGATTCACCTCTAAGCATCGAATCGATACATTAATCTGAACTAGTTGACTGGCATTGTGTTATTTGGTGGATAAGCGAAGGTGGGATACCTCCCGACTAGCTCTTACAAAACCTTTCCTTACTATTAAAAACTATACATCGTCAAACAAATGATATATTTCTTCTGATTCAACATTGGGTTAGTCAGGCAAGCCCGCTGCAGGCGCAAACTGTGTACCCCCCATTAAAACGAAGGTCGAAAAAATTACAGTAGCAAAGCGAATGTCGACTTTTTTCACCATAGTTTAAGGGTGGATTACAGCTCGTTCTCCATAAAAAGCACTGTCATTTATATCCTTAGCATTCTAACTTACTTTTATGTGTGAATATAGAAAGCATGTTTAGACATATATACATGTTGTTTTTATCGCATTTATGTTACTATACATGCCATCAAATCAAAAAGTTTGGTATGGGGGTTTCTTGGTGCATGCTCATATTCCTCCCTTCATTCAGGCCTTAGTAATACTACTTTTGAGCAAAAAATACATATTTACTAGTAGTTTGCCTTAGCTTAGTAGGATCTTTATATTCTTTTTAATTAATAAATACTACACCTTCTTCTACCAAAGTCTCCTTGTCTGTGTATGTCTCAAAGCAAATCAAGCTTAAATTGGGTCCCCTGCTTTCAAAGCAAGTTAGATCGTTTTATACCAAGAATTGTTCGAGTAGCAGAAGCCCATGGAACAATTCTGAATGCAGAATTTTATAATCCCTTGTTTTAAAAACGATTAGTCTATGAATCGCTAACCATGAAAGCCTTTGAACTAGTATAGGACGCCTCAAAACCCGTTATTATGCACCGAATCGCGATACGAAAGAATGCACTTTTAACTATGTGTATTGTTGGAATATAACTAAGCATCTTGAACAGGGCACTTGTATTTGACAATACTAGCTTCAGGCGTTGTATCTTAGAACAAAAGAATACGGAAAAGGAGTGAAATGGGCGCTGTAACGTGCCGCCATGCTTATACCGTCTCTCCAACTTGGAGTTTCAAAGCATGCTGATCATTTCGAATCTTCCGAAATCTCGGTAAACTAGATTTATCTATTTGGTTAAAGGGGGAGTTGCTGATGTACTAGTAGATTATGTGTATGAATGAAAGTTGGTTTATTACGAATAAGTAGCCTATGGTCTTTTTGGTATCATTGTATGATGAGCAAAGCTAAGAGCCCTCATGAATGCGAGAAACAGAAGGAATCCTACCCTTTAGCAAAGGCAGCGCTAAGCCGTATTAGTCGGATACGCTTCGAGTTTAAACACTTTTGCTCCCTTATTTGCAATTTGCCATCATTTTACATGGTGGGCGTACTGTGTTTATTTAATTTACATCTACATTTCATTGTACATTTGTTTTGAAAGGGTCGAGTCTTGCCTAAAACCGGAGAAGTTTAGAAAATGCGTACCTTTTTATTTTGTTAATGTAAAAGAAAAAGCAGTTAAATTGCATTTGTAGAAGCCCATGGAAGCAAATCAATTGACGTTCATAAAGTCTTATTCTGATTTCTATAGAAAAGAAGGGGCTTTTCAGCTTTGCATTTATATGTCGATGCGACATTTGAGAGTTTGATGTTGTTGTCATTTATTTATTTGCCCCTGAGAAAGCCAACCTGTATGCTACATGTGTATAGAATGAGGCTAAAAAAAATAGAATAATATCCATTCTGGATTGTCCACTATCCTAATCGGTCAAAATCAACATGTTGAGTGGGATTTATTTTTCTTGTATATCATAAAGATAGTATTTTATCATGTCGATAGACAAATCGCATTTTTATAAAGAGGAATACGGTTATTATCCATAATGAGCATTCTTACTATTAAACTTTTTTCAAATTCGATAAAAGCATGGTAGAACAAACTATTAAATATAAACAATAAAGTCGGTGGCGTTCAATTGATTTATTGTAAGAGCACATCTTTGTCATATAGGTCAATATTGAATAAGGTGAAAACATAAGGTAAAAACCGTAATTTGCATAGATTGAATAGAAATATTATATATACGATGGAATGAAAGACAAAAATCAAGGATATGTACTATAGTGATGATGAAAAAAAAAAATGAAAAAAAGCAATGTTCTAGTTTGTGCAATTAAAGGAAGGAATAAAGAGGGTGTATTAATTGGATTTCGCGTGTGTAAAAAAAAGAAGGGGATAAAATGTAGCGTTGCAAGCAACAAACAACATATTTTCAACATCGTTTAGCGGTAGTAGTACGAGACTTTCGCTTGTGAATGAGCTTTTGGACTTGATCATTTTGCGAGCATAGCGGATCTGATTGGAAATGACGGCCTCTTGCATCTGATCTTGCAAACGACTTTTGACAGCAAGGACAATGGTATGGCTTGACACCTGTGTGGACTCGCACATGACGTTCTAAATCATGGCGCCTGGAAAAGGCTCTGGTACAGTACAAACATTTGTGAGGTCTTTCTTCATCCGCCGCCACCAACAGATCAAAAAAGGTACTGTTCTCTTCAATAGGTGAAAGAGAGGCTTGTCTACTACCACCGCTAATACTGGAAGTAGGTGATGTTGAGGTAGACCAAATGGGGGAATCTAGAGCAGCAACGGCAGCAGAGAAACAAGGCGGCAGATCGTAAGATTCATCGTACATCAGGGCATTGATGTCATTCCACAACAATCCCAAAGTAGAAGTATCTACAGAAGGCTTGATTTGGCTGAAATCAATAGGGTCGTCTAGTAGTTCATATAAAGATGTCATGGCTTTTTTTATTATTGTGGTTTTGTTTGTTGATTATGTAATAGTTTTTGATGTGATGTGGTGAAAAATGAGAGTTTAGCTTTTGATATGATATAGGAAGGAGGAAAAAAGCGGAAATGTGTATAGTAAGAAATTTAGCTTTTATACTTTTTGATTTATCAGGCGTTGGCGGGGGGAGGGGGGAGGACCTAATAAAAACAGATACAGAGAGGAAGAGTAAGAAAGGAAAGGAGATCAAGAAGTACAGAGAGCAAAGAGGAGTAGGCGAGGGGATACACACAAATATAGAAAGAGGCAGACAGAACAGGCAAGCAAAGACCGAACCGGGCAGGCAGGCAGGTAGTAGAAAATGTGTCTGGTAGGCAGCGAGAGAGAATGAGAGAGCACGCGATATTCTTTTTTGCGATTTGGATGATTTGCAGCCTTGTCAAAATTCAGGGCACATCATTGGGAAAGCCTAAACAAAATAAACTTTTTTGCTGTGATGAAGTGCTTGTATCCCACCCCCAAAATCGACTATTATAAACGTAAGTACATAAATAATTGAAAAAAGATTTGCCTCTCCTCTTACCTTTGGTTGCATTGATAAAATCTTCTCCTTTGTTTGCTTTCCATCACCCCCCAATTTCTCCTAATTGTTACACGTGCGGCCTAGGCAATCTATCTTTGTGTGTGCTCATTATGTAGACGCTCTCATCAGTGGTTTCATTATGTTTTGTAATTGCAACCAAATGCTGAGTTGGATGTCTAGGCGATTGTTAATATATAACCTTAAATTTTGATTCTTCTCTCTTTCCCTTTTTTTTCTATTTGCATATATTCAAGATATAATATAACGGAATGGGAAACAGCGCATCCAAAAGTCGATCGAAAAAGCATCAAAAATCACGAAAAATGATTGCTACAGAAACGAATCACAACAATCATGCTCCAGCAGTTCCGCCATCAACAATGACTCCTGATTATCGAAAGCCTCAACCGGAACAAACACAACCACAGCTGGAATTAGAGGAATATTACTATACAGAAGAGGACGCAGACCAGCAAGATGTCGACGGCTCACATCATGAACAAATCAATATCGAGTCCTGCATAGATAGATTGCTCGCAGCTTCACAGCATAAACACATTGGAAAGACGCTTTGCTTGGATCAAACTGAAGTGATCGCCATTTGCCGTTATGCCTATAATATCTTTTTGGATCAACCTGTGAGTTTGCTTGAACCTAAACGGACCATGGTTTCTTTGAAATAACATACATAGTTTACATTGATGTTCAATAGACATTACTCGAGCTGAATCCTGGAGTCAAGATAGTGGGAGACGTAAGCGCAACAGAACAATGGCTGCTACACAAGGCACAATACTAAATAAATTGATTATATTGTAATTATAGATTCATGGACAGTATCATGACTTGATCAGGCTGTTCCAGATGAGCGGATTTCCTCCAAGTTCAAACTATCTGTTTCTGGGAGACTATGTGGATAGAGGCATGTACAGCTTGGAAACCATCTTGCTCTTGCTTTGCTTCAAAATCAAGTTTCCAGAGAACTTTTTCCTATTACGAGGCAATCACGAAAGTGCTGATGTTACACGAGGTAGAGGAGATTGATTAGTGTGTGTATGTGTACAAACATCATAACCATATGATTCTTACCGATTTAGTCTACGGATTCTATGATGAATGCAAGCGTCGCATGAATGTGAAGATTTGGAGGCATTTTGTGGATGTGTTCAACACGATGCCGATTGCTGCTTTGATTGGGTCGAGGATATTTTGCGTGCATGGAGGTCTTTCGCCGTCAATGCAAGCCATGGAGCAAATTACTTCTGTACAAAGGCCAGTAGAGATACCAGAATATGGACTACTGAATGATCTGCTGTGGTCTGATCCGAGCGATGCATCCCCAGATTGGAGTGAGAATGATAGGGGTGTATCGGTGTGTTTTGGTACTAAAAATGTGGATGACTTTTTGGCTCGATACGATCTAGACCTTGTTTGCCGAGCTCATATGGTATTGAATCTGATCTAATAACATCGCCATATATAAAGCTAACTGGTGTTATTTTTAGGTTGTGGAAGACGGCTATGAATTTTTCAATCAGCGTAGGTTGGTGACCATATTCAGTGCGCCAAATTATTGTGGTGAATTCGACAATTACGGTGCTGTCATGACCATATCCAAAGATTTGTTGTGCAGCTTCGAGCTACTAGCGCCTGAGGAGAAAGTGGTTACCATGGAGCAGAAGCGGAAGAAGAATAGGCAAGAGGATATGAACATCTAATGGCATAACATTTGTTACTAACATTCAAGTGTATAGTCTGTCATTGCAGTTACCCGCTTGAAGGATTTATTTGGACACTTGGGAGCGGTGATTGATGATCAGACAATGGGATCCCCTGAAAGTATACAGGTGTTCTTTATGAACGGCCAAGAGATTGGTGATTCAGTGCATCTTGAGAAATCAAATAATTGTATATAAAAAAATAAATTTTAATTAGTATTATTACGAACAGATAGCATAAGATGCATGTCTACATGGCAATTGCAGCTTACCCCCATTGTTTTCAAAAATCTATTCGAATAGAAGAGAAAAAGCTTTTTCTGCCGTCTTTAGTGCTTATTTTAACTTTATGGATCATATTTATATAAATACCTCAGCAGCAGCATCTTTGAAGACTGACATTCCAAGTTGCTTGTATGTACGCAAGTTCTTCTGATTCTTGCTTGTTATCTTACTCGACGCATGGCCTCTTTTGGAGTGCGCCAGCGTAAATTGCTTTCAAAAATAGTTTAAAATGTTGTCAGATGCATCGCTCAAGTGAGTAACCTGGTTCCCCTCGGGGTGTCAAGGGGTTAACTGTAAAGTTTATTTCAGTTGGGAGTAAAATGCACAAACCAGGTGTGTAGCGATGTTGCACTATGATTCCAGTTGATTTGATATGAAGCATGTATTAAGCTGACAAATATACGCCTAGTTTCTTTATACGCCTGGTTGCAATTTCAGGGGTAATAGTAAGGAGCAAAAGTTTAAATAAGCCTGACTTTCCTCACCTCCTGAAACATTGAGCTTGGAGTTTCAAGGGCAATCTATACAATATCAAAAGAGAGCCATATTGCTATAAAGCAGGAAAATGTAGTTTGATTTAATACTTTAGTCTTGGATCTAAACTTGAAATACACGCATTACCTGTTAATGCAAGCTTCAAAAGAACGGCCTATCAGATGTGAAATGTGACATGTAGGAAATACAGAGCGTATATTATTCAGAAAAGAAGAGAGGGAGAGAGGGAGAGAAGAAAGGCTGAAAGTAAGAGAAAAGGATTCAATGTAAAATAAAGCATTTTTATCAATTTGGAAAATTGGAAAATAAAGGCCTAGTTATATACAAAGATCAAGGCTTTTTAATTGTTTTGTTCCATAGTCTTCAAATGAGACCAATGCACATTTAAAAAAGTCACCTATTTCACATCAATTGATCTATAGACTTCTTTTTGCTATTTTACTACTACCCTTGAATTCTCCTTAATAAACAACAAAATGTCCTTGGACATAGATTGGCAAAAACTTGATTCCGAGCTAGCTGGACATGTTCAGCAGTTCCTAAATAAGCACTTTCAGGCTATTACAAAACCATCATTCATAGGCGATATCCAAGTGAAAGATTTTCAATGGGGCAATGAAGCACCTCAAATTGAAATTACCAATATAACAGAGCCGTTTCCAGAGTTCTATGAGCAAGAGGATGTGAACGAGCAAGATGCAAATACTGCTAAAGCTGCATCAGTTACACATATGGCAAACCAACCATCATCCACAGGAACGACAGCAAATACCACACACACAAATACACCACTGATACGTCCGCAGCCATCGCCTTTACCGCCACAAACAGAGTTCTTCTTGTCGGACGATGATGAAGAGACAAGCACGGCAAGGATACCGCTAAACACACAAAGATTCAACTACATGCATTCATTTCATCGTTCGCCGTTCGTCGCTCCTCAGCATCCATTTAGCAGTTCGCCTGGCCTCTACTTTTCATCTCCACCCTCACATCTGACACCCACCAACGCATGGAACTCGTCGCGCCCCTCTTCTGTGATTGATGAAGACTGGATCGACGACGACGACATCAATCGAGTCTCAGACCACCCTTCATCTATACCACCGGCCAGCAATGCCACCATCAGCAATACGCCTTCGACCGAAATGGACTTTCAGGTACACATGCTGATATCGTACAAAGGCGATATGAGCATGACTGTAATGACTGAATTGCGCATGAACTACCCCAGCGTCATGTTCATGAGCTTGCCCATCAATCTGCGAGTACGCTCTGTTGAATTCGAGGCAACGGCTGTGGTAGCTTACATCCAGAGCATGCAGCGAGTGTGTGTAAGCATGTTGGAGCCAGAAGACACACGTGCTGGTGGTGTTGGTACCAAGGACATTGGAATGGACAGGTAAGGCTGAAAGCTACTAATACACAAACATGCACTCAATCAGGTCTATGCTCATTAATTTAGTCTACTGAGAGATGTGCACATAGAAACAGTGGTGGGCGATGAGCAAAAGCAAGGTAAATTAATAATGTGTACGCCTCTCCGTATAAAGTTCTCTCCTTACTCAACACTGCTTATCTCTCTCTTAGTCTTGAAAAATGTGGGAAAGATTGAGAAATTTATTGTAGATCAATTGAGAAAGATGCTCGATGACGAGCTTGTGTTTCCTAGTTATCAGCTTATTCAACTCCAATAAAAGCCTCTATTTGCTTAGGCCTGAATGGCGAAGTAATGCGGATACATCCACATTAGGACGACCTCTAAATTGCTCCCAGACCTTGCTAGGCGCTGTTCCGCCTCCTAACGCCAATATAGTGTCTCTGTAATGCTGACCAATGGCCTTAACACCTTGCTGTCCGTTTTGGGCCTTTGCTTCTTCAAATGCTGCGTATGCATCAGCAGAATATGTCTCTGACCATTTATAACTATAGTAGCCTGCACTGTAGCCTCCTCCAAATATGTGATTGAAACTGCACAAGAATCTGTCTTGAGGTAAGCGAGGCGTCAAGACTGTCTTGTTTGCAATCTCTGCGTCTACGTCAAACACGGTGGGTTCACCAGGGGATGTGGGTGGTGTGAATTGGGAATGCAAGGCGAGATCCACCTTTGCAAAGTGCAGTTGTCGCAATGTCGCTAAACCGCTCATGAACTCTCTCCCTTTTGTGAGCGCCTGGACCATCTCTTGGGGCATGGCTTCGCCTGTCTTGTAGTGTCCTGATAAGCGATCAATCCACTCTGGCTCACTACAAAAGTTCTCCATGAACTGGGAAGCTACTTCCACGAAATCCCACTCGACGCCATTGATGCCTGATGCAGGGGCGTAATCAACAGTAGTCATCATATGCTGCAAACAATGTCCAAATTCATGGAACAAGGTCTCCACATCTCTGAATTTCATCAGAGAAGGCTGGTCTGCTGACTGAGGTGCAGGTTGATTACAGATGAGATAGGCGACTGGTAAGGTAATGTCTCCGTTCTGGTGCTTGAATCTTGTAGTAACAACATCCATCCATGCACCGCTGCGCTTCTCAGAAGGTCTCGAGTAGAAATCGCCATAGAAATAGGCCTTGACTTGTCCCTTCTCGGCGACTTCAAACACCTTTACGTCTTCGTGCCAGCGAGTAATGCCCTTGTGCTGCATTTCAGAGCTGTCTAGTTCACGCACTTGAATACCCAACACCTCGTCGGCTACTGCGAATAACCCGTCAAGCACCTTGGGAAAGGCAAAGTACTCTGAAATGGCCTCTTCATCAAACTTGAAAAGCTCCTTGCGATATTGCTCAGTAACGAATCCAGTATCCCATGGTTGCAATGGTGTGGGCTGATTGAGTGTGTCCCTGGCAAACTTGGTCAAGTCTTCTAATTCTCCCTTTGCATGGGCGACCGATGCTGTGAATAGGCTGTCCAGCAGAGCCTCCGCGGCAGGCAATGTTTGTGCCATCTTGACAGACAGCGACAGATCCGCAGGTGTCTCATATCCAAGTAGCTTTGCCTTTTCCCTCTTGAGTGTCAAGATTTCGTTGATGATGGGCTCGTTGTTGACCGAGCCGTCAGATGCTTTTGTAATATTAGCCTTGTAAACCTGTGTCCAAACATTAGTTTCTTAGATTTGTATAATCCGCCATAAAAACCTGCCTTTTCGCGCAGCTCCCTATTACTGCAGTTCATCATAAAGGGGCCGTAGATAGGGAAATCAAGAGTAATGCAATATCCCTCTTTAATGTTGTGGCGCTCTGCATTCTTTCTCAACGTCTCCAAAAAAGCTGGAGAACATCCTTTCAAATCATCCACATTGGTGACAATCTCTTTGAAAGATTTGGTGGCATCCAACACATTGTTTCCAAACTTGAGCGATAGTTGAGATAGACGTTCAGAAATTTCGTTGAATCGTTTCTTCTCGGGAGATCCCTCTGCAAATCCAATGCCAGCATGCTTCATATCGCGAAGTGCATGGTCAATGATACGCTGTTGAACAGGATCCAATTGATCCCAAGAGGCAGGTGTGTTGCGCAGAGTCTGCAAAGCCTTGTATTTGGGAGCAGATTGATTCATCATGAGCCCCAGTTTAACAAACTCGGGTTGGATTTTCTCCAAAGTTGAGCGAACATCTGCGGAATTCTTGACGCCGTTCAAGTGCGATAGAATGCCAAATGCTCTAGAAACTTCATCTTCCAATTCTGTCACTATAAAGTATCAAAACGTCAATAAACCGCCCTAAAGCGCAGACGTTCCAGTTGATTTACTTGCATTTTCCAATAGTGCCATCCCACGTAGGCTCAAAATTCTTTTCAATTTCGAGGAATTCCTCTCTCGCAGCAGCAATCAACTTTTCAAAGGCTGGGACAGCAATAGCAGGTGATGTTTGAGTTACCAAGTGCTCAAAGTCAGGGAACAGTCTCCAGTTTAAAAAGGGTGTTTGCTTGTATGAGAGGTCTCTTGTCATGGTGGATGCAAATCGTCTAGAGCTCATCAAAGTGAGGCGTCTACCCATCAAGTTTTTAGTCGTAACGGCTGTAGCTGTGGTGGCTGCTGGACAATAATGGCGAACAATGGAAGCTTCCTTTGCTGTAGAGGTAATTGATCGACGCAAGAGATTGTAGTTGGCGACTCTCTTTACTGCTGGTGCCCTTAATATTCTATGCATGTTCCAAATACTGTTGATGAAAGAAACCCTTTTATTTTGTTGCATTATGGCGTCAGGGGTCATGTATCGCACATTTAACAGTCCCTGACAATATCCAAGAACGAAAATCATGCTAAAATCAGCAGCGGAATCAAGAACAAATCATGGTAGCTAGGGATATGGCCATTCAAATCATTTCATCGCTAATTCTAAAGCAACAAATCTTCTCTATTATAAACTAAACTACTCTTCATGTTATACTGAAATCAACCGTTATAAGCAGTACTCTTGCATTTATTGCTATTCTGAATTAAACATCAACAACGTCTATCAGGCATCACAATAGTAGAAACGCCTATTATTGCTTTGTGTCATGTCCAACATTACAAGCTAAATTCAAACGTATAAATGCGTTTCTTTCTTTAGTCAAATCGAGGATCTTTGATTCATTTTATACACATATAAGATACAGTTGATTGCTATTGTGTTTTACTATTGCTTTTATTAGTTCTTATCGCACTATTTGCATTGATCTATCTCACTTGCTATCCAGTCCTTCAGCCAATCAGACTGCTAGAATGGGCTCGGCACACACAAAAATCCTAGAAAAAAAATGCGAGGGTTTCCCCCTATTTTTTCATTAGGCGGGGGTTCAAATACTAGTAAATAGCCTAATATAGAACTATCGTATCAGTAGATGAGTTAACCCACCTTTGGATGCCAGACAATGCCTTACTACACCATCTAGCGTTAGGTGCACGGTCGAGACCCTCCATTACCACCAAGTAAGTGACA